>VYZQ01003554.1:3297-18937 GCA_013400655.1 Mystacornis crossleyi | reverse complement strand
TGCGTTCTTTCTTTCTTTCTTTCTTTCTTTCTTTCTTTCTTTCTTTCTTTCTTTCTTTCTTTCTTTCTTTCTTTCTTTCTTTCTTTCCACTCTTTTGGGAGCCTGCCTGACAGATTCTTAACAACAGAAACCACAAAACTGTCTATTGCTTGAACCTACTCAGGGCCTCTCTTGCTAACATGCTATCTTTATTAGTGATAATATTACATGGCAAAAAGATGTAATAGCTTCAGAAGGAAAATTCTATTTTTCTTTGAAGATGTAAAGATTTAACTTTGGGNAGAGAGATTTCTAATTTTACAAAGAGTTATTTGGCTGGATACAGGTTTGCTGGATCAAGCTCTCGACAGGGTCTGCACAAAATCTTTGTTTATTTTGCTCTGCTGAAATTGTTCAAATGGCTTCTCATTATCATTGGGTGGGACTGAAGAGAAACACTGATGTCAGTTTTGTGACATGTCCTGTTATTTAAGTAATTCACAATTTAGGCTGGGACACATTTGACCTTCTTAAATAATTGGCTTTTTTCCCCCCTCTTTTTTTCCTTGGCATCAATAAATGAAGAAAGAACAAACTAACTACCACTGGCAGGAAAAGAATTTCTAGTAAACAAAAACCTCTTATGAGTCTTTTGTAAGTATCACTCTGGTTTTGTCCCTTCTAAATCATGTAACACCCTATATCAAACCTGTTTACAGAGTTGTTGAAAATCTGCCCTAGGAAGGAACTTTCTAAATTCAAAATACTTCAAACTTTGTTAGGGATCTGTACTTCAAGGCTTTCAAAAAATCCCAGTCCTCAGCTGAGCTTCATCTCTATGAAAAGCCACACTGAAGTTAATGGGTTTACTTAGGAACTGAAAAGTTCAGTGCCTGTTTAAGCTCTCGGCGAGAGAGCCTGGATGTTGACCTTGTGCTTGCAAGAAAGGAGCCATCCTGGGCTGCAGTGCCACCGTCCCTCTTTGTAATAGCTGCTCATGAGGCCCTCAAAGATGAATGAGGCAGTCATGGTCTCTTGGGGGTTTTTGAAGAAATCAACCATGAGTGATCATTCTTCCTTCCCTCACAATTATGCTGCCCCGGTGACTTTGGTGCTCAGGTTGTAACCAAGGAAATTTTAGTTTCCCTGTTCTTGCACAGCTGCTCACACAGACGTGGGTGTGATTTTCACATCCACACATTAGTTTAATACACTATTCATATTAGTGCGACTGCTCATGGAGCTAAAGCAGAGTGGTGGATTTGGCTTGCACTCTATGAAAGAAGTATCTAAAGGGTTACTGCTGCGTCCAAACATGTTTCACAGCTGACATTTGACAATGAAAAAGAAGAGCTCAGTGAAAAGGCTAAATGTTCACAAGGAAACTCTTTACTGTGGGGTTAATGAGGACTTGAAAGGACTTGCACTCTGGCCTTAGCTGTGTATGTTTGTCTTTTCTTTTACTTTCATCTCTCCTCCCTGAGCCCTGGTCTCTTTTCATTCCTTTTTTGCTGCTTTTAATTTGTGCCCCTGTATAAAGTCAACCATCCTTCCTTNATAGCTTCAGAAGGAAAATTCTATTTTTCTTTGAAGATGTAAAGATTTAACTTTGGGGTTTAACTCAGGGGTTTTTTATCTGCAACACATGGCCAGATGAAACTCAGTATTTGCCTGATTTAGTGCTTTTTCCTTTTGCCTTTAAATATAGTAAGCTCATAAAGAATTTTTACATCTCATAGTCAAGAGAACAAGGTGCATATTGTCATGCAAAGAATACCCTGATGGAACATGATGATTTGATGCTATTGCAAATGCACTGCCTGCTATGCTCAATAATGCATAGTTTAAATAAAAATACGAACCTGTCAGAATACTAATTATTCTGTATCTTCACCCACAAAGAGCAGTTTAAAAACTTATACAGACAAACTGAGGCTGCTATCACATGCAGAGAAGAGGTTTCTTAAAAGGTTTTAAACTAAAAAGTAAACTTTCAAACATAATTCAGACATGTGAATGAAAGAATGTCTCAGCTCATTGATCCTAACATCTCTAATTGCATCTGGCTTCTGTGAAGCTAATCCCTGGTCCCAGTGTTCTGATATATTACTGTGTTATCTGCCAATCCCTAGTTTATAAAGACTGCCTTTTTTTCTCCTTGAGTCTGATGAATTTGTACTTTAAAATTAACAATGGAATAATAAGAAATTAGAAATTAATGCTTCATCATATAAAATGTTTTCTAGGGCAACATACTTAATTAGACATACACTTAATGTAGGGTTGCAGATTAATGGGTGAATTAAGTCACTGCATCGAGTGGTCCATATTTCCTGAAACCCTATTTCTATAGGTTCTTAGACTGCCTTGATGTCTACAGGCTACACTTAAACTATAAATTTAGCAGGGTGAAGGAATATTCCCAGGCTCTGCAAGTCAATTTTCTACAGTTTTAAATTATCAGAGAAGTCTCTGGCATATTTTTGGCCTGCTTCAGCAGTGTCTCAAATTGTTCTCAGGCATGGTTCTGAGATTAGCACATGGCAGGAGCCATTCCCAATAGGCAGTTTCCCTGTTTTGCAGAGCAAGAGATTTTAATATACTGATGTAGTATTTAATAGCATTTAGCAGTATTGATTTTGGCAGTGCTCCATACCAGGTGTCCTCAGTGCCAGACAAGAGTCCTGGCTGCACTTAATTTTTGTTAGAGGGGTAGCCTTAGCATCTAAGCACCCAGTAGTTGCATGTTAAGTGGCACAACTGGTATTATGATATATAGCTGCATTAATTCTTCAGGAAAACAGTAGCCTTTGGCTTCAGCAGACCTGGCAGAATTGTTCTTCCATACGTATTGTTCCTTTCCAGAGTGCAGGTTGACGAAATGTGGTGAGCCCTATGAAGACCTTACCTTCTTTGAGGGGCTTATTCCTGGCTCTTAGACAAAGGTTTAGCTTAGGCCAAAGTGTAAGGCAGTGTACTACAGAAAGACCCTTTGTGTTGAAGGAAAAGGGTCATCAACCACGTGCCTTTGAAATTTTTATAGATTTTTTGGGTATGCTGATATGTAATCTAGACGCTTCCTTTATCAAAGCCCACATTCACATAGAGATGGCCTCCAGCATTCAGGGTTTGCAGAATTTACCTACTTCTAATACCTTAATTTTCAGCTATTCTGGGATGCAATAATACATACAGCCCAGACAGCAAAGGCTTGTACAAGTACAATTGCAGTCACTTCTTTGTCCACCAGAATTAGACAGACCCTGGTGTTGCTGTGCAGCATGGCATTAACAATATCAAGAAATTAACAAGAATTCTTAAATTAATCGCTAAGTTAAGCAATTTTCTTTTTATAGCCTTATCTAAATGCACTTTGTACTAAACCTGCAGAATCTTTCAAAAGCATTGTTGCTTGCCTAGCTGCCTACCCTCTGCTTTGCTTGGATTAAGTCTTGGTAAATTCTGTTTGACCAAAAACTGATCTCATCCAAGATCTGGACAACATCGGTGGAAGAGTTGCAGACTTGAGGAAGGTAAGGTGTCCTCTGCACACTGACGATGTTCAAACACTTGTCTCTCAGTGCTCCTTTTGCCAATCTCTGGACATTGTCTCCACAATCACATCTTCTAAACATAATAACCTTAAGGAGGCACCTCCAGGACCTTAATGGCATTTCACTGCTGCAGGCCTTTAAGATGACTCTATTTGTTCTAGTTTCTGCACCAGAAAAGGAGGTGGAGTCCCTAAAATCCTGTGCTGAAAGACTGTAATATTAAAGGAAAATAAAAAAATTTAGATTTTCTTCTGACAATCTGTGACTCTGAGTCTTGAAAATAACACTTAAAATGTACATTTGAAGTTTTTATCTAGATATTGTTTCTGCAAAATACAGATTGGGGTTATTTTAGCTCATTTGGTTGGGTTTTCTTGCTAGATTAAGGCCTGCTTCACAGAGAACCACAAAGCAAAATGAAGTCATTGTTTGCTGATTTCATACCTATGCAGTCCTGCTTGCAAGTCCTGCCACCAACGATGTGTGCCATATGAACAAAATCTGGGATTAATTAAGTGAGAGTGAACTCCTAACCCATTTGAACTGTCATGCTGAAGGTCTGGCACAAAGGATCCGGGAGTATACAAAGACTAATCACCATTGCAGGGTCCTGTGGGCTACTCTTCACACAAGTGCCCTTGTAGTAAAATGAGTCTTCAAAGTGATTGTTGCACACTGAGAACAACAAAGACGGTGACAAGGAGATGCTCATTGGACACTGACTTGCTTTTGTTCAGAGATAATTCTTTGCTCTCTTTAGAAAACAAGAAACTATCTCAGCCTTAAAGTCATCTCTCTAATCATAGCTCCATATGCCCTGATGTCCAGCGAACATATAAGGGAAAGGATGGGTTTACTTCGCTAAATCTTTGGTAAAAATTGGTTACTTTTCCCATTCAGCATATTTGTTGCATTCTGATTATGATAACAGCAGAATTGATGAAAGTTTCTCAGTTAAATCATCTGGAGATCTCAGCAGTAAAGTTAGATAAATATAAAAGCAAAACAAAATTTCCTGTAATTCCCAAGATCAAGTAGCGGAATTAAGAATTTGAACATAGGCATCAAATAATGAAGCAGGGTCCATCCTGCAAGGTCACCTTGAGGTTATAGGGTCTTTTCATGGTCTGTACGGGCTATCAATTTTTGGGGCATTGTTTTGGGCTGGGATCTAACAGTTCCAACCTTATTGGTGCCCTGTCCATGTGACACATAATAATAATGTCATAATAATGTCCAACAATACAGTTTTGGGGTTGTTAAATTTGGTTTTGTGAGTTGGGCATTTGAAAAATCTTGGGTAGTTATGCAGGTCAAAATAAAATAAAGTAATATTGATAATAACATTGCAGAGCTGGTGAAATCAAACAGTCCACTCTTAAAATTGCAATTAATCTTAAAATTACAGTTAATCAGTGTTCAAAATTGTGAGATAATTACAGAATCCTAGAAGGATTCAGTTGAAAAATTTCTGAATTTTTCTGCCACAGTTTGAAACCCCTGTAAATTCTGAACAAAGCCATCCCACTTTAATCCCCTACTTCTACACAGGTTGTTACTTTATTGGTTGGGTTGCTTTTGGACACAGTGAGCGTGGGCTTGATAGACCCTGGATGCCTAGACCAGTGTTTATGTTCCTGTGTCATAGAAAATAAAGATCTCAGGTCCACACTGAAAATTTTTCAGCAGCCCAGGATGTTGAAAAACTAATTTAAAGGATGGAAATGAAGTTTCAGTTCTACAGAATTCAGATAAAAAAAATAAAGTAAGCAAAAATAAAACTCCAATTGTTAAACCACTCCATCCTGTTTTCAAAAACACAAGCTAACACAAATGCCTAGAAGAGAGTAGAGCTGGAAATATCAAAGAGAAAGCAAAAATAGTGGGTGAAAAAAAAGTGGACTTTGTTTTAACATCACACACTTCAGTCTGAAAAATATGGCTGTGGCTAGACATGCTTGGCCAGCCCTGGCAGTGACAGCTGAGGACACTGCCATTGCCAGCCCATTCCTGACATCTTGTTAGCCCTTGAGGGAGGCTGCTGCTCCTCAGATCCTCTGAACGAGACACACAACAGACAGGCTAAAACCAGACCTTTTGTTGGTCAAAATAAGCTATGTAAGAAAGGGTTTACTGTCTATATACCTTGGATTTGTCTGGCTGTGTGACCACACTGGATGAGGAAACACCATGTTGAATTCTGGGACCAAGACACTGGGAGTATAATGACCACTGGTGGCAGGGAAGAAACACCAGTGGCCAGGGTAGGAAAAGGGAGTGAATCCCTCCATGCCACAGAGGTAGCAGGTGGTGCTTTTCAGACCAACCTGGCCAAGGGAACATCAAGCAACTTAGGAGACACAAACAACCTGCATGCTCCAGGAAGAGCACAGTCCTTAGCAGGACAAGAGAAGTCAGAGGAGGTGGCTTCCTCAGCTGGCAAAGGTGTGTGAAGGATGGGTGTATAAGGCACAGCTTCAGATTCTCAACAATTTGCTAGGAGGCAAAATTCACGCTGGCTGTAAAGACATGCTTGCTGCCCCACATTTACACAGTCTTCTGCTTTCCACTTTCAGTAAGCCATTAATTAATAATTGCCATTAATTTTGTGATTTATCAGAAGAGATAAGGATTATGGGGTTTGGCTCTCTCCTGCCTTATGTGGTGTGTGTGTTTACTTAAACACACTATGTAAATTCATGGTTTTCTGGGACACTTAGGTCCAGAGAGTAAATCCTGGAAACAGAAAACCCGGCCCGATGTGGTTGTGAAGCCCTGTGGTAAGGCAGCAATGCTCTGTGCAGCGACTGACAGCACTATTTATTTTCATTTGAGAAGCAGCGAGAGCCCAGCCTGCCCCAGACATCTCTCACTCCATTCAGAAAGTGATGTTTACAGACAGCTGCAGGGAGTTACTCACAAGAGGCTTAAACAGGGAGGGGAAAGAAGGGCCATTCCTCCGGGCCCACCCAGCCACTGGGTTTTTCAGCTGAAGGGCAGGCTCAGATTCATCACAACTGCCTAGTGGAAACTAAGCCCAAACAACTGTCAGGATCACAAAAGCCTGGGAGATGGAAAAGTCTGGTGATAAATGTGGTGGCAAGTCATTCTCCTGGAGCCACCCGACGTGCCTCTTGTTTGGACACTGTCGTGGGGTTAACGGTGGTTTGTGGGATAACATGAGGGAACAAGAAAGGGTCATTCACAGACATCAGAAAGATGTTTGGAAAAATGTTTAAAGTGCTTATTAGTTCAGAGACCCTTTCAACACCAACAGCTCCACGTGTTTCTCCGGAGATGCAGCTGAGTTACACCAGTAATTCTACACTCAGCTGAAGCATCATAAATCCATTTTGGGCAGTGTTTTGTAGCTCCCATGGTGTAATCTGTCTAAGTCACTGCCTATTCATCTCTCCAAGATGTTTTTCACTGTTACCAATCACCATGTCATACAAATATCTTCCACATAAAACTTCAGGCTGTGCCCTTATTGTTTATCACGGTATCTGTAGCATTCCCCCTGTCTTGGTGTGGGTCTAGATGTAAAAACTCCTCTTAGCAGAGGGATTTCTGCCTTTTAAGACTTAATGGCATTTTAATACCTTACTGGTACACAGCTTTTGTATTTCTTAGATGTATTTCAAAGATTTCACAGTTGTAGGTATGTTGGTAGGATCTGGAGAGGTTAAAAGAAAAAGAGGGAAATTCCTCATTGCCATGGCCAAAAGGGAGCCAAATCCCATGTATTTCTCACCCTTCTGCAGGCAAAAAGTGCCAGCTCTCTTGGTACGGAAATGGGGCAACACCTCTGTCCTCTATTTCAGTTACTCTGGCCTCTGCTGAGATGATGGCATGGGGTCAGTATATTGAAGGAACTCTCTATCATTTGACATTTATCTAAGATTTTTAGCACAGATTCTGGTCTTTTATGCCACCTATTTGTACAGTTATATGCTATAAATCTTCTGTGACCTAGAAAAAACATATGATATGTAGTACAAAACAGTTTCTTTTGCATTCCAGGCAAATCCAAGTGTCCTGTCTTTAAGTTAAAAGAGCATGTAGTGACAGGGCAAGGCGGGTTTCAAACTGAAAGAGAGTAGCCTTAGTTTAGATATTAGGAAAAAAACTTTACTGTGAGGGTGGTGAGGCAGTGGATCAGGATGCCAAGAGAAGCTGTGGCTGCCCCATCCCTGGAAGGATTCAAGGCCAGGTTGGATGGAGTTTTGATCAGTCTGGTCTAATGGAAGGTGTCCCTGCCTATGGCAGGAGGACTGGAACTAGATGATCCTTAAGGCCCCTTCCAATCCCGGTCATTCTACAGTTCTAAGTACCCTGAAATTGAAAGCAAGATTAAACCTAGGTTGCCTTCACCTGGACTTTGGTTACGGCTTCATATTAAATGCAGGTAGTTATCTACTTGACCAGAATTTTAGTTATGTTTTCATCTTAATCAAAGCTACTAAACAATCTGGGAAAGGTTTCATGTTTCACATTTAATTCTTTGAGAATTAAAATATATCTTTCAACTTTGGAAAATACTAGTGGTTTCCGCTCTTCCACATGGGGTGTCCACATGCATATATATAATATGATTTTCAAGTATACTTTGCAGTTGTCTGACTGAAATGTTTGCCTGTCAGTGTAAAAACTGCTACTATTACTTTGTCTCAGAATAAAAAAATATAATATTGGTAATTGCACATAACACATTTCACCACAGGAGTCTAGTCAAACATTAATAAGATTTAGGATGTTTAAAAAAGTATTACTTTAAACCTGCTTA
Source organism: Mystacornis crossleyi (assembly GCA_013400655.1). NCBI lineage: Eukaryota > Metazoa > Chordata > Aves > Passeriformes > Timaliidae > Mystacornis > Mystacornis crossleyi. Next base: position 10,618 of record VYZQ01003554.1, on the reverse strand, counting down.
TCTGTTATCATAAATTCAGAACTCCAGTGGGTCTGTAGGTACTCTGTTCTGCTGCTGCCAAAACATTGTTAGGTGCCAAAAGCAGAGAGAGGGTAAAAACAGGTAAAATAAGTTCATAGCCATGCATTGGTGTGAAAACAGCACTTCAGATCCACCTTGCCACTGCTGGCCCAGTGCCGCGCACTGCCAAGGAGGGCCATGAGTGCTAAGGGTAAATTCTTACACCCATATTTGGTGATCACTTTGGCCCAAATCAAGGAAGAACACCCAGCAATGAAACATCACAAAGAGAACTCTCTGTAGTGTTTCTGCTACTGATTTATCCCAGCTGGTACTCTGTCTCCAGGGATGTCTCTGAGACTTCACAAGATTTGAAACACAAACAAAAAAAGCATTGCTGAGAACAGAGGATCGCCATTTTCTTTTCCAGGAGCAAAAGGGAACAAAAACGGGAGAAACAAACTCACAGGACCCAACACAGAAAAGGACTGAACCAAACAAAAAAGGCTGCATGTGATGTTTTTCTTACAGTAGCGTCTTTATCAAGCCATGCCAATATCAACCTATTGGTAAGAGTGAAACACTGAGACTGTCACTCTGCAGTCAAGCCGAGACAACAAAACTGAGCTTCAGTCAGGTTCTTAAATCTGTTAGCATTAAGCATGCCCATAAATGTTTTACCAAGGTGGCTCATAAAGAAATACGTGGCAGCACCACTTTGGCATCACTCTACCCTTCTGTCAGGAATGTCACCACTTTTCAGGCCAATGCTTCAAGTGAAAAAAAAAAAGAAAAAAATCTTCCAAAACTGTGAAAAAAATAACCTTTGAGTAGATCCAAGAACAAATTCCTGAAGAAAGCCACAAATCTAATCTCTCATATAAATCTTCCCCTGGCATTTAAGGTTGCACTTTTCTTACTTTAAATACTTTGTTTTCACTGTGCTCTTAGATGACTTTCTAAGTGAGTCTGCTAGAGGTATGGCTGTTTAGGAGAAGAGTAGTGTCATGTTCTCTATCTGTCTAAAACAACATTTCCAGTAGTTATATGAACCTTACGGGGAGGTACAAACAAATTGCAAATGAGCTTTTCCCTGTGGATCCACATGCTACAGCAGGTCCAGAGTGCTTGACCTGCTGAAATGAGAGTGGCTGCAAAAATTGGAGTTGAATTCAGCTGCAAGATATACAGAACAGGGAAGACAGCTTACAGGTTTCCTCACACACTGTCCTGTAAGTGAGTTTTTGGGGTTTTTAAGGAAGGATTACATGGAAGGACAGATTTAGCACTCTTATCTTTCCTCGTGTTTTGCCTATAATTTCCTGTTTTGTCAGCCAAAGCAGTGGTGAGCATAGTGTGGATTGTCCCCATCTGTGCCTTCAGTACTCCTGGCTGATTTACTGACACCCCTCTGGACGCTGGTGGACAGTCTCTGGGCACAAATTTGGCTCTAAACAACCAGGTGTGCTTGGCCTCTGGGTACTGGGTACTCTGGACATGTGTCAGCTGCTGGACATACCACTGACTCTACATGGAAGGGCAGGCTGGCCTTGAGGCAGTGTGGACAAGCCCATTCCAAATGCCATGGTGCTGTTAAGAGTGAACTCTGGTAAACACAAGGTCCATGTAAAATGATGGACCTTGGCTACGTGCTCCCACCACCCTGTGAGCCCTGCAGGGAAATGACCTAAGTGTGTCCCAGCCCTCCGCCCTTTTGGGTTGGTTTCACATGGAGGAACGCAAGAGCTCAGGCAAGAAGGAAACAATTGGACACTGGCCAAGGCCTTACTAAGATAGCCGGGGGCAAGAGGCTGGAGACAGCCTGGTGTCAATAGAGGCAGAGCCAGCTCTTACCCATTTCTGATGTGGAGAAAGGCCATTTTTTCTTCTCTTATTGCTTGACCCAGAACATCAAACCAGTGAGTCAAGTCACTTTCAAAATGTCCTTTTTCTTCACCAACAGCCATCTTCACTGTGAAGCAAGGCATGGCTACTTGTACCCAAGGCAGATTTCATCCCACAGATTCAGGTATAACTGAACAACTGACCGCTCTGGGTGGGGCTGTGGGGACCTTCACAGCAGCTCTTTAAAAACATTGTTAGGCAGAACACTTTCAGGAATGGTCTGTGTCCCACAGACTACACCCCTGGTTTTACAACACTTCTGATGCAGCTAAAATTCTCACACTAAACTAACTCATCCTTAAGGTACACATTTGGGAGGTCCTCATTGTCATTTCCTGCAGCTGAGCCAGATCCAGGCACATTCTTTTCTCTGCTGACTTTACCAGGAACATGGACAGTTTAGCTCTAGCTCCAAGAAGTACTCAGCAGATTTCCAGTAATGATTCAAACTGTGTAAGTTTCTGCTTCTGTGAAACAAGGTAGGATATTACCCTGATCTCCATGCAATGTAAGAAAACTGCTCAGCTGAACTGAGTAACTATGTCAATCATGCAAAGCCCAGTAGAGAGGAAAAAGTGGAGAATGGATGATCTCTTAGCACGTGACTCTCAGGATATGGTAGAAACTCAGGGTCTTTTAATATCTGTGAGTTTTATGTGTTTATTTTACATGTTCTGACTGAGATTTCCAAAGTTGTGCAAAGATGTTGGACCATTGTCTGTGTTAAAGCTTAGGAACTTAATAACCAAATCTCCTAGGCAGAGGTGAAAACTTCAGCCAAAGTATATCATCTGTAATTCAACTATATCGTCTGTAATTCAACTTGCTGTACTGCATTTTCCAATAAGTGGATGAAAACTCAAAATGAAACTTCCTGTGCTATTTTTTTTTTGCCTTCAGGGCAGAGCAAGGCAGCTGTTTGTCCTACCATTGCTGTGGGCTCACATGTGTTTTCCAGTTTAGATGCTGGCAAATGCATTATGACCAAAAAGGCAAATGCTTGCTCTGAACAGCCCACTTGTTTGACTGATCTCACAATGGCCTGTTTTCTTTCAAAATATACCCTTTGAGGATGTTATTATGCTTGTTATGAAGCAAATGAACTTCACTTCCTCAGCAGCACAGCCACTGGGCTGACAAGCAGGCCAACATAATCAGCAGGTGCAGTCAACAACAGACAGAAGCAAACCCAAACTTTTTTTCAATAGCCCTTTACTAGTGAGAATGAGGAAAATTCAGTACCATAGACACTTATTTCTAATTCAGTACAAGAGGAAGCATATCTGAGATATAGCCAAGAAAATCTGCTGTTCTTGTCACACCATCTAAAACTCATGGTGTTGCAGAAAATGAAAAAGGAACCACAGTATATTTCCAAGACAGACAATCACATCTCAATTTTCCTAATGTTCATAGGAGACAACAAGTTAGGAGGTTATGGGGAAGAAGATCAGGATATATATTGATTGTCCAGAACTTTTCAAAAAATAATTTTCCCTTTAATATATTTTTTTGAAACTACATTCACAAAAATTGTGCACTGGAAAAAAGCTATGAACTGCTGAATATCCATAATNAGAAATATTAATTAAAACTTCAGGACACAATCAAAAGACAGGGAGCTAATATATCTTATAAATTGAATTGCTATTATAATTGGATTTACTGCATACAGTATCACCTAGTAATCCCTCCTTCAGAACTGTAACTTGTGTTTGAGGTTAGGATGACTTTCAGCAAAGCCCAGACTCTTAGCTCTAGAAGTCCACGAACAGCAGAAAAGGTTTATTAGATCCAGGGCACAACACAAAAGTGAAAGCCTGGAGCAGTCTCTGCTGTGGAAGTAATGTTCACTAACTAATGAATGGGTAATTCTGGGAAGTCCAGTCTTAGAGGTTTGAATATTGTGAGCCAGATGCAGGTAGGCAAATAACGCTGAAGTCACTGAAAGTGTTGAAACATAAAAGGGCTAAAAATACAGCCTGAAATATCTCTTCTGAGTTTTCTTCTCCTTATTTTTGACCAACTGTTCCCAAAGGCACAGTTCTGGAATGTAACCAGCTAAGGCTGATTTAAAGGGTCAAAGGAAAAATCTCCAAGATGGATTTTAGAGTTGTCTTAGAGCAAAAGGCACAGTTGTTTGATTTACACACTGTGAAAAAACATTGAATTAACATAATTAATTAATTAGGAGTGGAGTTTCAGCTGAATTAAAAATCCCAACAGTGTACTTGTTTTCATTAACTGGAATCCCACAGAAAAGTTTTGCCTTCCTATCTACTGAAGATAGTAAGTCGCATGTTTGAAGCAGAGGGCCCTCACTGACATAATGTATGATATAATGAGTTGTCATCATGTGTTGACCTGCCAATGCATTTTATCCCTGACGCAAAATGGTTGAGTTTTTCCCCAGTAAACTTTCAAAAATGAATGTTTTCTCAGACACACTATAGTATGCTTCAAGACACTTTTTCATGCCAAATTACTTCTGGGGTATAATGTCTTTGCCTTTTGTAAAGAAACACTTTCCAAATGAATTGTTTGAATGGTCCTAACTCTGAGTTTTAAAATCAGATTGTTTGTAATATTTTTATATTTTCATTAATGTCAGAACTCCAACTGGTGCATCAGAACATCTGCAGTGTTTGGGAGTGCCCCGAATGCATCAAAAAAATGTCAACACCAGCCCTGCAAAGCTCCAGACTGAAGATTTCCACATGGACTGCAGAGAAATATGGTCAACAATTTAATAGTTAAATCAAAGCTTGGGAGGCTACCAAATTGTCCAGATGTATCTGTCTTGCTGCTGGAATCCCTTGTTGCTTTGCATGAACACAGGGTTTCCTTCTAGAAGTGATTACAATTGTTTTTGTTCAGAAATGTCAGGAGGAAAAATGAAAATTATGATAGGAAAGCTCATGTCAGTCAGCCCCTCATTCCAGCCTCCTAACACACGGTGTAAGGAGGGACTTCTTCATGACTGCATCAAGTGTCTTACATGACAGCAGCTGCACATAATTTCAGCACTGGCAATAGCTAAAAAATATAATCTCACCTTCATTTTGTTGCTTGTTTTATGAACAACATAACTGTCCACAGGTAACAAAGGTAGGTAAATAAATGGTTTCCACAGTGAATGAAGTAGCTGTTTGCTTTCTTCTCTGCCTTTTAATAGCTCTGCCCCATGCTGTTCTTTACTATATCCTTGTCTGAAGCATTATTCTGAACTAATTTTAGGATTATTTTTTATTTGGACTGAAGAAGGGTATACAGCCATGAACCAGAATCCCAGTGGGCTGCATGATCAAAAGTCCTTGCTGCAAAACGCTTGCAGTCTATAACCTGTGAAACAATCGATAAAGACACAGGCAAATACAGAGAATCAGTGAGCCTAATATAACAGTATTTGCACTGATTAATTAGAGATGCCCAGGACCAGTTCATGGGTGTAAGACCACCGGGCAGGCATTGGACTCAAGGGGTCCATCCCGCCTCCACCAAAAGGAAATGTCCTTGGCCTGCACTAAAATCTAAGCACTGCCTGGGGATTACATATGGGAGTTGAAGCCAACTGAGTGCCATGGACCACCTGAACAGCCTGTGAGTAGAGATCACTGAGTTCCCATTTCCAGAGGTTGTTTGGTACTGCTTTATTGTCCGGTAGAGATGGAGATGCTGACCATCCTGATGTGGCTTGATCCAAGCAAACAAGCTGCCTTTCCAATGATGTAAAACATAAGTCACTCTATATGATTTTTCCAGACCATTTTAGCAATATAATCTCAGCAAACAAGCTCACTATTAGGGTAAACCATATGAACAAAACTGATTTTTAATTTTTTTTTCAGAAAACCATTTATAAAACAAATATATCCAAGACTTTTGGAAAGGTTAGAAACCCTCAGGCTTTTGTGCACAGATCAACCTCTAATGAATAGTGGGTTAGCAGGTGATTTTCTTCTAGGGCAAGTTATTTCTGTGAACAACTTTTTCTCCCCCCAGAACAGATGGTAGTGTTCAATATTTAACATAGATTACTGAAAAACATGGACAACTTATGTTTCATTTGTGCANATTTTTTTCAGCCTCTCAGGCTCTTTCAAAATTATGCAACTTACTCAAAAGTTATGTAGCAGTCAAAAATCTTTGACCAAATTTGAACAAGTCACTTCATATGTGACTGATGTGGGATAAAAACAGTCTCTTGAATACCTTGCTGTGGAGTCTCATGGACATACTGGGGTATTTCCCATGCTGTGGTCTTTCTTAAGTATCTTTGTCTATGGCTGAAAGTGGAGGCCAAAATTCTCTGTTATCTTTATCTGGCACACTCACCTTTCTTTCATGGAGTAATTTCATTGAGGTGTCCCAGAATACTAGATTTTGATGTTTACAAATTTGATCAGATGTAGGATACGTATGCCTTTTAAAGCAATTTTTATGCCCTTTATCTTTGATGGCTAGAAATATTAATTAAAACTTCAGGACACAATCAAAAGACAGGGAGCTAATATATCTTATAAATTGAATTGCTATTATAATTGGATTTACTGCATACAGTATCACCTAGTAATCCCTCCTTCAGAACTGTAACTTGTGTTTGAGGTTAGGATGACTTTCAGCAAAGCCCAGACTCTTAGCTCTAGAAGTCCACGAACAGCAGAAAAGGTTTATTAGATCCAGGGCACAACACAAAAGTGAAAGCCTGGAGCAGTCTCTGCTGTGGAAGTAATGTTCACTAACTAATGAATGGGTAATTCTGGGAAGTCCAGTCTTAGAGGTTTGAATATTGTGAGCCAGATGCAGGTAGGCAAATAACGCTGAAGTCACTGAAAGTGTTGAAACATAAAAGGGCTAAAAATACAGCCTGAAATATCTCTTCTGAGTTTTCTTCTCCTTATTTTTGACCAACTGTTCCCAAAGGCACAGTTCTGGAATGTAACCAGCTAAGGCTGATTTAAAGGGTCAAAGGAAAAATCTCCAAGATGGATTTTAGAGTTGTCTTAGAGCAAAAGGCACAGTTGTTTGATTTACACACTGTGAAAAAACATTGAATTAACATAATTAATTAATTAGGAGTGGAGTTTCAGCTGAATTAAAAATCCCAACAGTGTACTTGTTTTCATTAACTGGAATCCCACAGAAAAGTTTTGCCTTCCTATCTACTGAAGATAGTAAGTCGCATGTTTGAAGCAGAGGGCCCTCACTGACATAATGTATGATATAATGAGTTGTCATCATGTGTTGACCTGCCAATGCATTTTATCCCTGACGCAAAATGGTTGAGTTTTTCCCCAGTAAACTTTCAAAAATGAATGTTTTCTCAGACACACTATAGTATGCTTCAAGACACTTTTTCATGCCAAATTACTTCTGGGGTATAATGTCTTTGCCTTTTGTAAAGAAACACTTTCCA
>VYZQ01003552.1:22660-32688 GCA_013400655.1 Mystacornis crossleyi | reverse complement strand
CAACGCCTGAGACTGTGTGTGTGTTTTTTTTTTTCCAAAGGTTTTTCAGCTGTGCTCTTGAGAAAGTCATTCCATCCAAAGGGAGGAGGGAGGGGGGGGAGAAAAAACCATCTGTCTGACTTTGTCCAGGAGATTGTTTCTATAGCTGTAACATTTTGAAAAGCAAGGGGAAAAAAAAAGTTATTTTTCCAAGCCTGACTACCCATATTTTTCATTTTTTATATCCTCCTCTGTGATGGACATCATTTCCTGCCCCTCCTTTCTTTCAACCACTGTTGAAAAAAAAAATAAAAAGAAGGGGAAAAATAAACCCAAGAAAGTGATTGAGACTTGACTTAGAATTGCACAATGATCTTAAATTTTCCCAAGACTTATATTTTGGGAAGGAGCTGTTTTATGAATGGATATAAGGCTGACACATGAAACGCGTGGGATCTGTCTGAGTGCCTTGTCTGGGTCAGCTGTGACATCTGGCTCTTATGAATCTGGCGTATTGTGACTCACTAATACACAAATAGTAATCCTTGATAGTATCCACTTGTGATGCTTTGCGGGTGTTGTCACAAACAACATCAAATGCCAGAGAAGGGCATTAATTCTGGCCTCCACCACAGCCCCAGGCTGAGACGGCTGTGTGGGTTAAGTGCTGGGTGGGGTATCACCAGGCTCACCCCATTCCCTCAGCAGCCTGGTGGCTCCCTGTGGTGCTGCTGGGCATGTGGGTGATCTCAACTCACCAGTCCTAGAATCACAGACTCATAGAACATACTGAGTGGGAAGGAACCCATCAGGATCATCGAGTCCAAGTCCTTGCCCTGCACAGGATAGCCCAAAAATTACAGCATGGCTCTGAGAGATTCATTCTGTAATAAGCAAGTAAACCTTAATGACTGAAGAAGATTCAATCTGTGTGTTTCCCTTTGTATTTGCCACAGGGAAGAGCCTGCACTGGTGCATCTCTGGTGGGTGCTGCTGTTGATGGAGAGCATGGTTTGTGGTACAGTTGCCAAGGCTGTAAGGACAGAAAACCAACATCCATCTGCTGTAATGAGGTTTGGTATCAAAGGGAATCTTGTACCAAGACCTTGATCTGTGTGTGGTATTGCTGCAACATGGTCACAGTCATGGTAGGTGAAAGTGTGCATATTAATGTACCCCTCCTGCCTGTGAAACTGCTGAGACCAACTTAAAGAATTTCTTATGGTGTGATAAGGCACTCAGTGTTGTGACATGGTTCAGGATAAAACACACACAGAAATGCAGGAATGAGTTGACAAGAGGAGAGTTCACCGCATTTAACAGCAGCTTTTTTTTTTCTGACGTGTTCATGAAACTAAGGGACTCATGAAATCAGGGTAGTTCAAAAGGTGAGGCAAAAACATGTATAAAGTCTGGCTTGTGTTTCCTGCACCTCTTCTAGCTGGAGGGACTCTTTAGGATGGGCTAGGTGCGAGCTCTGGTCTTATACTTTTGGCTGTTTGGCTGTGGAAAGCTTGATAACTGGTTTTCTGAAGTGCTGCATAACTAATTGATTAATATTTAAAATTTGCTGTCTTGAAGCCAGGCTAACTAGATACAGAGCAGTGACCATTGTGAGGGCAAGTGGTGATGTGCCAAGAGCCCATGATAACCCTGGCTCCTTCTGGATGACAGGAATATCATGTACAAGCTCAGAGGATAGGCACAACAAGATCATTTAAGCCCTAGTGGCAGAAAAATAGGGATGAGCATTACCTCTACTTTTACATAGGGATGAATTTCAAGAGGTTAGGATTGAGGATCAGTGGTGTCAGGTCCTCCCCACATTTATTGTGGGAGTAATATACGCATTATGAAGTCAGACATCCTAATTTTTTAAGGTATTTCAGTGTCACTGCTTGTGCTTGCCCATCTGTCACCCTGAACATTGATCTGAACTTGTGGAAGATGAGGAATTCCAGCCCGCTCTGGAGACTGCAGTACCGTACTTTAATGGCCTCAAGCGTAATCCCAGATCTGATGGGGCTCCTCAGAGGCTGCGTTTTCATTTTCTCCTTAGTGGTGACCCGAACCTACATAAAAACCTGAGGTCTGTGGGGATCTCTGAGCTCCGCATAGCTGCCTGGAGCCCCTGTATCCTCTTCTTCCCTCACTCCTCCAGTACACTGTGAGGTAAAGAAGTCAGCTGTGTTGCAACAGTGAATATTTTTCCTGCCATTTTTGTTGTAGCAAGTGAGGATTATTTGTGGATTATAGCTATCTGGGGAAAACTCTGCTCTAAGTCATTTTTATGTGAGGAGGGATAGGCAGTTGGGGGGTTTTGCCTGTGGCTAGAGTTCACACATTGTCTCTGTAAAGTTTTAGAGTGGAGAGAAAGCAGTGATTTATTAGTGGTTTTGTATTATAGCACTACCTAAGATTCCTAGTGATAGGTGAAGGCTCCTGCAGCCCTGTATGTTAATTGTGCTAAGCAGCCTTCAGACACATAACAACATGTAGCACTGAAAAACTGATCGTTCAAATGCAAGACAAGTCATGTGCTTCAACAGGATGAGTGATAAATTTTGGAGCAGAAGAAATGAGTTTCAGAAACTTTTTTGTTGTTGTTTTGTTTCCTTGAAATTTCCCCACACATGAACAAAAGCAATCTAGAAGAGCCAAGAAACCTGTAATGGGTGAAATGCTTTACACATATGTGATGGAAAACTCTACTCTGTTAAGTCAAAAAGCAGCTTCTGAAAAACTTAATGTGGCTAGAAAGTCACAGGTGCCTGACCCTTCTGGCCCTGTTACCTCACTGCTGCATATGCTTGGACTTCTTTCACCACTTTTTCAAACCTTCCATATGGGGAGATCATATTCTGCTAACCCGAATCTTCCAGAACACTTTGCAGGACCTTGTGCCAGAGAAGATTCCCCACATCTCACCCTTTTATCCTCACACAGGAGCATTAGCAAACTAAATAGCTCTCATTTCAACTTCCTCCCAGCCCCACTTTTTTGGCTCATGGATCATATCTCTTTTCAGCAGCTGTTTTTCAGCTGACATTTAAACTAAGTTCATATCCTTAAGGCTGATTTTTAGTGTTTCCTTGGGAAGAAAAAAAAAAAAAAGAACCTGCACACACACATATACAAACACACATCCTTACCATATGAATTCTTTGTTGAACCCAAATAATTCTGAGTACTCAGTAATACCTGCTTCTGGAGACTGCTGGCATCTCAAGCTCATCTTTATGGTGGGCAACCAACCATTCACCAGAGCAATACCTAGCTCAAGGGACCGATAATGGGCTGTACATGAGGCTTTTGCACCTCTAAGATGCTGGTTCAAATCCAGCTCAGGTCTGTTGTGATTGTAAAAGTTTACTACCATGTGATAGCTGTTTGGTGGTCCTCAACCAGCGTGCAGGTGTCCAGCTCATAAAAGGGAGCAGAGGAAGAACTCTGTGGTTACTGCACTGGGCTGAAGTACCAGATTCTTGGTCTCCTTCCCAGGTCTGCCACAGATTGTATAGCTGTAGGCAAGTCCTCTGTAAATGGTGATAATATCCAGGCTCCTCATGGGAACACTGTGAGGATATGTTCATTAATATCACTGAGATGCTCAAATGCATTGGGAATGAGGAGCTTGGTAGAACTAGAAAAGCAGCTATTTTGTGTATTGGCAACACCAGCAAGAGGCCGTGAGATGGATGGGTGTAATAAATGGTCTGCAAATGAGCTGTATGCTCATAAATGACCTGTACACTCTCAGCGCCTGGACATAGCATCTCTAAATAGGAGAGGAATTACTACCCCTGTATAATTTTTCCCATGGAAATAGGGAAACTGTAAAAAGAAATTCCCACAAATAGGCAACTGATGGTATAGGTTACGCGCATTTTTTAAAGGGAGGTAATGCTTGGTACAATTACTCTGAGTTCCCTGGTCAGCTGTAAGCAGAACGTATCAACCTTCAACCCTGTCATTTTGGTATACCTCTGCAAATGACAGTCTAGGCTGCTGCTTGGTCCTCTGTAAGGAGTAAGCTTCAGTGTTATGGTTGACAGGGTACCCAGGGTGCTGCCTGGAGAAGATCTAGTTCCATGTTTTTTGGACTAAACATTTGCTTTCACCTCAGCTATGCACAAGGAGAAGTAGAATGGGACCTACCTACTCAGGAGCCACCTGAGTCACATTTCTTCTGCTTCCCCCCGGCTGGAGTGAGGCGACAGCATTTACCATTTGCAGGGCACCACAATGTTCCTCCTCTTTTTCGAGCTGTTAGGGCAGGAGGGAGTACAAGCCTCCCTTTGAAAACTGATACTCCCCTCCTTACTTCTCCCTTTGAAAACTGATACTTATTCCCCTGGGTGTCCAGGCCCCCTGCTAGAGTACAAATACACTTGTGGTAAGAAGGAGTAAGAGGGATTAGGCTTCTGCTGCCAGGAAGGCTCCTGCCTCCAGGAATTTTTCAGTGGAAGAGATTTGCTCCACAGAGAATGGGCTACTGGGGATGGCCTTACAGCTCTTGAGGGATGCAGAAGGTATTTTTTGAAGAGTGAAGTATTTTTTTTTAGGTCCTTAAATCCCAAACTTCAACTGTTTTGTAATAGGCCACCCCTGCTAACTTCTGAGCACCTGGAAAACAGTTTGCTTCTGCTGATAGTCCTGTTGAAAATAATGGAGTGATCTGTGTGAGTAAAAAGTAGGTATGTTTACAGAATTGGGCTCTGGGCTCATTCTGCTGCATCTTACAGTGGTTTTGAAGCTCTTTCTTATCTTGTTTTATCTTAAGTATTTTGCCAAAAGTACATTAAATGGTTGGGACGGATTTTTTTCTTTTTGTGGCAACAGAGGCAGAAGAGCAAATGTTGCGGTTTGACATTTGAGAGAAAAGGAGCTAATTATTGTTACCCGATTTAGTTTTGGTCAGGAATAAACTTAAAACGTGGAGCCACAGGGAGAAGTGTTTCATTTACGTTAGGGAGCAGTTACCGAAGTTGTTCCATTGATTCACCTGGGCGGCTCCAGCGAGCGCCATCGCATGTGCTCAAGCAAGCCCAGCGCAACCTGATCCTTCCAACTGAAAATCCTCCTGCTACGCCTGCGTTTCAGACAGGCATGCTGAACTACTTCTGTGCTCTTCCCAGCTTCTCAGGGTACTTGCTTCACGGTATTTGCAAAGCTTCTAACTGGCACAGCTACACCTCTGTGGATAACGCATTTTCCAGTGAAGTGGAGGTCTGACTGTGAATGCAGTCCTTCTCTTTAGGCAGTGTTTGGTTGCTTTAGGTTGGGGAGTATATTTTACATCAGAAACTCAGGACATAGGTTCACATTTATTAACTAATAGCAAAGTAAAAAGGAAACTGCTGATATGTTCCTAAAAGAAACAACCATAGATTAAACCAGAGCGTGATTCAGAGTCACTCTTGATCTTTTGGCAAAATGCTGAGTGCTCCATGCTCTTGAGAATATGAGCTCACTATCATTTGAATATTGTGCCAGCTTAACAATTCTTAGTGACACTTGCATGAATAAGTAAAATTATTGTATGTCATCTTGGATTTCCTTAAGCTGTAAAAATTAATCATGGCATTAAGTGTTTTCAGGACTTGAACTTTTAATATTATTTCCAGTGACCATAGCACTGGTGGGGAGGCAGGGAAGGAGTGAGACAGAGAACTGAAAAATCATATGTTGAAAATTTTATTATTTGACGGGAAAGTATCAGGTAAAACTGTTGCTGGGAAAGACCTGGTGGAAAAATGTGTTGAGATGTGGGTAAGTGCTGCCAAGCTCCTGTTCCAAACTGCTTCTGTGCTGTCTAGCCTTGGTTTGGCCATACAGAAGTCTGCGATTACACCAGCCTTGTGTTGCACTTCTGGAATGGAGATATATGCCTTCACTCTTCTTAACCAAATGTTTCCTTTACCAAATAACCATCATTTTTGTCCCTTTCTGAACTTTTCCATGTTACAAGATTTGGATTGAGCCATGACAGTCAGGAGCTAAGTATGTATTTCCTTCAAAGTTTGAGGTGCTTTGGAAGTAGGATTTTCATTCAGTCTGTTCTCTAAATATGAATTTAATGTAACTATGGGATTGAGAATTCTCCTATCCTTCTCCAAAAATGTTATGAAATGCTGGTAGAGAATGGAAGTGGTGGAGAAGGAAAAAAAAAAAGAAAACCGTATTTATTCTTGATCTTTATGGCCTTTGCACAGAATTATATTTTAGGGGGTTCGCTGATATTGTGTTCTTGTTCCTGTTCTGTGTTCTTTCTTGAAATAATTACGTTTATTACTCAATTTCTTTTTATATAATAAAGCCTATGAAGTTCCTGAGCAGTATCCAATAGCCATGACAGTTACTGCTTTTTGGAGTTCCTTCCTTTTCTCTTGTTTTTAGCTTTGATCAAGAAGGCTAATTCATTGTCCCAACAGTGACCTCAGCACAGTGTCAACAAGGGGAGGGCTAATATCACTGAAGCACCATAATATTGTTTATTTTGATCTATAAAGTTAATGACTCGTCTGGTTGTTTCCTCATCCAAAACACTGAGCGTGATCTAAGCCAAATATATAGGAAATAAATGAGGAACAGAAAACCATCCAAAAGCCATTGCTAGACATAACAAAAGTCACACTGGCTCTCCAGCTGGTTGGGGTAATCCTGAAATATATCTGTTTAGAAAGCCATTTCAATTTTTAAAATCCAAATGTAGGGGTATAGAAGGCTTTCAGTAGTTCTGTGTTATCTTGTCCACTAGCTAAATATAAAGTCTTGAAAGCTGTTTATTGGTAAACTGATTCTGCTCCTAACCTCCCCCACCATGGCAAATATACTAGTAGAAATCACTGACATATTTAAATGTCATATACCATGTTTGTTGTGGCACCGACTTAAAATTTTGGTGAGTGATCTGCAAGGTTGCTGAAATTATAAATGTTGTAAGTTCTTCCAATTTTATAACTGCTATATTGGACTCAGGGGATAATAGGAGGCCTCTGAAAAGAGGACAATATCTCACTTGTAAAGGAAAGAAAAGCTTGAAAACCTATGTCTTAATAAAAAGGCAAAAGGTGAAAACTGTCAGCTCTCTATTATTGATGATTAGTTAGTTTTTCTGCATGTACAGAGTTCAATAAGCTTTATTGTTTCATATATGTAACCATACTATTTTCAGGATAGTAAAATCCTAAAGTAGTGTAGTGTTTTTTAATAGTTTTTTTTTTTCTGTTAAAATGTGGAACTCATGTTAATAAACAGGAACTAAAACAAAGAGATGGCATGAGGAAGCACCGTGCTTTCTGCCAGTCAGCTGTCTGCATGTCTGTCCCAGAACCACAGCTGAAGTTGTAAAGCCACTGGAATAGATCCGTATTATGTTCTCCTGTGACTCGAAATATGGAAAAGGATGCTAGGTGCATACATCTGTGGCACTATGATGATCGACTTGGAAGTTGGTTGGGAAGACGTCAAGTGAGATAAAACCAATGTCTCAGCAATGGGCCTGAATTGATGCATGGAAGACCTTAAAGTGTCTCTTTACCACACTCCATTTTATTTCCCATGTCAAGAACCTTTTCCTCTGAGCCAGAGTACAACAGCTACCATAAGTAAACACTGACTAAAGTAAGAATTTTGCACGAAAAAATGTGATAGCAGCAGGCATACATTAGAAAGGTTTAATGATTTTGGTAAATGAGCTTGACATTAACAGTACTCTCATTATCGGTTTTGACAAGTTAAAACATAAAATCAACAATCGCACATGATAATGATTAATATTAATCTGTGCACATTGTGAACATTAATTCATTAAAGATTTAGTTGCCTGGTTAGCATTTAATTCTAAAGGACAGATAGGAAAATATGGAGTGAAAAATTCAAGTAGTGATATTTATTGTGTACAGTGAGTGTGTGAGAATTAGAATACTGGAGCTAGTTATTACTACTTTTTCTTTCTGTCTGAAGTAATTCAGTGACCTAATACTGACCACAAGAATTCTTTTCCAATTTGCCAAATATCTGGGAGAAATTCTCTGACTTGAGCAGGATTATTATGTTTGACAGAGAAATTTCTGAAGATGGTTTTAATTCTGTTACACAGGACAGGAAACCAGACTGACTGATCACACTTGCTGCTTCTGATCTGAAAATACACAGCCTTTCAAGAAATGGCCAAATTAATTCCTTCTTAGAGATGAAGAGAAAAATAATCTGATTAAAGGAATATTGCTGGCTGAATATATTTAGAGATACTTGCAATATTTTCATAAAAGCAGCTCTTGCACAAACCAGAATGTTAGTGGACTTTTGGTGCAAATAATTCAAGTTGTTAAAATGGTCTAATTTGGAAAACCTTGTATTTCTAGAGGGTAAAAAAGGGTTTTATGACTGAGTTACTTTCAGGGCTCAGAAACTGTAAAATTTTTTTTCTTTTTACAAAGTTCATTGAGGAGAAGTACCAGGGAGCTCACAGTGCAGATGAGACAGTGAGGTGGTGACACACACCTGATGCTCCTAGAGAACCCTGTAGCCACCCTATATACCCTTTGCTTTTGATGGCGTTTGCTTTTACTTTATTAATTTCACCTGGAAGCTATTTCAGACTAGGTCTGCCCTCCTGCGCGTAATCTGAATGGGCTGTAATCTCAGCTGCGCCTTCTAGGCGCTAATACTTCAGCAGTTCTGGGGTTTTTGAGGACAGACAGAGGGCTATTAGATGGTCTTAATCTGACAATATATTCACACTGACCATAGGATTTTGGAATGCCTTCAGGAAATAAACTCTTGGATGAGGAGCAGCTGGCTCAAGTTGAATGCAGACAAGACCAAAGCAATTCTAGTCAGAAAGGGGGAATGCTTTGAAGAGTGGGCCAAGGCACTGTCTCCACCTTCTGTTCATTGAAGACATATGGCCTCTATTTATCAAAGTTGTGCAAGGCCTATGGGTCCTGCCTCTGGCTTTGATGGCCAGGTAGCATTTCTTTCTAAAGATTTCATAGCTATGTTGGAAAAGGCCCTTCCTTCCCCCCACGCAATGATAACCTAAGGGCAGGAGTACACAGCCCTGGGTTATTGGAACTCATTTGATCTGGATGAGTTTTATCTGAAAAATGATGCTTAGACTGAGGATCAGGTTAATTGACTACCTCGCAGTGTGTTTAATGTCTGTAGGTGTTGCTGCCTCTTTCTGTGGTGCATGCTGCCCTGGACATTCAAGTTCTCTCCTGATGCTTGGTGAGCTTCTGATGTAACATTCAGTACTGAGAGTGGTTAGTGGATCAACACCAGCTAATCAAATCCAAATTTTGATGTGTGAACCACCATGAGAATTGTACTCCTACTAACTGAGGCAGAACACATCGCCCAAAAGAAAGTATGTGAGAACCAGATGCAAGACTTTCCGAATTGGAGAATGTGGAATTGTCTTGTAGAGAAGATCAGACAAACCCTCAGTCTGACTGATCATCAAGAAAGAGGCTGTCTTTTTTTCCATATGTCATATTTCATAGTTCAAACAGCTCTTAATTCCTTAACTTTGATATTCTTTCTGATCTAAGTTTTTTTTTTGCAATTTTGCATGAAATTCTAAAACAAAGATTACATTGAGTTGAAAAATGTGAACAATAATACTGGAAGCTTCTACTACTTTAAAAATTTCAGTTCTCAAATAATAATAATAACAACAAGAAATTATCAAACTGTGATTTTTGATATTAAAAACTTTTGTGTATTTTTATTTTTTATGTAGAAAGGGGGAAAATGTTACTTTTGAAATAGAATGGCAACTTTAAATGACTTTGTAAGGCATGCTGAATACAGCAACGAAGGTATAAGGCTTGTGATTGTCTTCCCCTAAGTGATGGAATCATAAATCATTTAGGTTGGAAAAGACCTCTGAGATCATCAAGTCCAACTGCAAATCTGACACTGCCAAGTCCACCAATAAGTCATGTCTTTAAGTACCACATCTCCATGTCTTTTAAATAACTCCAAAGATGGTGACTCACTTCCTTCTCTGGGCAGCATGTTCCACTGCTTGGTAACCT
>VYZQ01003551.1:0-26161 GCA_013400655.1 Mystacornis crossleyi | reverse complement strand
GGCTGCTCGGGGAAGGGATGTGCTTAGGCCATTCTTGCTCCTTCAAACTGGGGATTCCTCCATTTATGGATGGAGAGGGGACTCCGGATAGGCTCAGGAGGGAAGATGAATTTTAGGTGGAAATGCCATTATTTGTCCGAATAAATCAACAGGATAGAGTTCTTTTTTTCCTTCACCTCCGTGTGGCCCAAAGGGATGGTGCAAGTGGTGCCAGTTTGGCAGCAAATATGGGGACACGCCTCAGAAAGGAGGAATGCAACACAAAAAACCCAGGACACGACTCAAAAGGAGGATCCACAGAGAGGCAGCAGTGGCAGCTCCTTTCAAACCACTGTCCCTGTGTGTTTTTACACCGGCTTTGCAGGTAGGCAGGAGGGGTGAGGAGGACACAGCAGGGCTGTTTTCTCAGTTATTCCCCTGGCCAGTGAGATGCAAATGAAGACGCTAAGAGGATTTCCAGGGCTGTGAGGAAATCCCTTTGCTGAAAGCTGGGAGCTCTCCATGGGCTGGCCCAGAACTCCTCGCAGCGTGAAGCAAACACTGAACCCACTGACACTCCCGTGGGGTTTCCCACATCGTGAGATCCGCCAGCTGATCCACGATTTCATTTTATTTCTCAGCACAACCAGGACATTGGTGGGAGCCAGCTCCCCCTGCCCGCGCTCTCCTGCTTCCCAGGGCTTCGTTTGTTTGTTTTTAGCAGGATGGTTTTGTGAGCCGCTCCTCTGGCTCGTGTACAACACCCTCGATTCCCTTTATTAAGCGCGGCAAGACAAGCGGTGAGTTATGGCTGTTGTTAATAAAATTACTCTGCTAATATTTTTCCCCAACACATGGAATATTATTGATGGATCAGGGATGGGGCCCATCCCGAGGCGCAGGGCCCATGCATCACCCCAGCTCCACGTGCACCATCCAAATGGGGCCTTGGTGGAGCGTAAGTGGTGCACAGGCCTTTTATGGGCCTTCTGCAGAACGGTGAATTTTACCCAAAATGCAGGTTAAAACCCATGTTAGGTATTAATGTAATCAGGTCCATAATCTCTCTATCAAAAACTCCCCAAGCACCTCTTCACCTGCTAAACCAGGTAGCTCCTTATCTGGAGAGCGCTGTAACACATTCTAGGGGACTCCTTGCTTCTTTTTCATAAAGAAAATATTCTTTGCTGAGCCCCTGCAAGTCCTGGCTTAGGGTAGACACGGGGAGACACCAGAGGGCCATCCTGACCTGCCACATGCCTGTGCCAGTCCAATGTTTTCCTCCTCCACCTTCAAACACAGAATCAAATCATCACAATTTTTCTATGAAAACTTGGTGACCTCCACAAACTTCTTGGAAACAGAAGTGCCAGCTTCAGAAAGAAAAAATCCTGCTTTTTCCCACCCATCAAATCTATTTTTTTAAGACCAAAAAATACCTATTTTTATTCCTTTGGGGCAACACATTTCCAGGAGAGCTGCAGCTTCCTTCCCCCACAAAGCTTCATCAGCTTCATTCATCAGGGCATTTCTGCGAATTCCATTTAGATCCTTCACCTTATTAGAGGTATTTTATTAAACATTTTATTAAAGTCTTTTAATGCCTTCCAGGGCATGTTGTAAAACCCTACTGATTTCAGAAGCTGCTTTGAGGGATCACAGGCAGTGCAGAGCCTGGATGAGTATTTCCAGCGTTTCCATGTTGAGAGCACACATTGGCAACTTAGCTCCTGTCCAGGAGAGAGAAAACCAGGGAGGGTTTTAACTTTGACCAAAGTCATTAAAGGGTGGTATTTCCAATTGAAAGGGGAGGACGTGAAGAATAGATATTTCCTCCTTAAAACACATCAATATTATTATTTTTTGTTGGATTTCCTGTTTTTGCTTAGGTAAGGAAGATTTCCAAGAGGAATTCCAGCTAAGGAGGTGATAAAACATGTCCAGCTGGTCAGGCAGTATTTGCAGTCTGTAAATAAAGCTTATTTAGGGTCTCTTGTTAAAATGTTCCATGATAGAAGAGTTCAACAGGCATTTTAAAATGGATGCTGAGCAATTGGGCAAAGAGAAAATATGTCTGTGGGACCACGAAACATTTATCTGTCCAGAAGGAGACAGGGGGGGAAAAAAGCCAGGAATGATCTATCATAAGGGAGGAAATCTGCACCTCAGCATTTGCCAAAATGTCTTAATTGCTTTGTAAACTCATCTAAATAAATAAAACGTGGAGGGCTGTCTCGGCTCTCCGCTAAGGAGCCACGAGTATTGCCTGGGGATAAAATTCTTAATCCTGCCCGGGGCTGGGCTCGTTCCCAGTTTGGGGCTGCCTGCTCCTGCTGCAGGAGGTCAGGATGTTGTCCCAGCAGGTCCTGGAGGTGGGGAGTGTTCCCTGTCCCAGCCCTTGGCCATGGACAGGAGGCACTTGGGTGTCTTTTAGGTCTGCTGGAAACTCGAGCCCATTGTGGCTCCTCTTTACTTGTTTTTGTTACTGCTCCTTGCATTGTTCCTGATGAAAACGGCTCTGCGATATTCACAGATCGTTCACTTTGAGGGCTTGCACACCACACATGTGACAGGGCTTCTTCTGGCTCCTTGGCTTTATTTAAAACTTTCCAATTTGTGGCTTTCCTCCTCAAAATCCAGAGGAGATCATTGCTCAGAGCACATTCTCATGGTCCTTGTGACAAAGGTGATTGTCCCCCCTACTCCTCTGTGGTGAGACCCCACGTGCAGAGCTGTCCCCACCTCTGGGTCCCAGCATCAGGATGTGGAGCTGCAGGATAAAATCCACAGGAGGCCACGGAGTTACTCCAGGGCTGGAGCCTCTCTGCTCTGGAGCCAGGCTGGGAGAGCTGGGAATGTTCACCTGGAGAAGGGAAGGCTCCAGGGAGACTTTAGAGCCCCTTGCAGTGCCTAAAGGTGCATAGCATTTAAACCATGCAAATTAATGAGACTTAAACACGTGCTTCAGGTTAACAGTATTCTAACGCTGAACTAGAGCTTCATTTTCCAGATAGGCCTTGTTCAAATTTGCAAGGTAAATTTTCATCTTCATATATATGAAATATCTTCTTTCCCACCTTTCTCCTGATAGATTTTACCATTTTATTTTCATTTCTCCAGTGACCTGGAGCAATGGTCATTCCTGTACTGAAGCTGCAGCAAAGGCAGCTCCTGAGTGGCTTCAGGGGCTCGCTGGAATCGGGGTTGGTGGGTGTGTAACAAACACTGCTCACAGGGAGAGGATGACCAGAGGAGCTTCATGGCTGAGACTTTGTCACACTATCCTGCTGCTTTGGCTTTTATTAACTAATTAATTTGGCTTCTAATAACTAATGGCCCAGTCCTGCACTCCTTATGCATGCATAAAAGGGCATTTTCTCATAAAGCTGTGCCGGATCCTGAACAACTTCCCTCATGGCATTGCTTCCATTGCAGTAATTATTTGCAGGAGTTTTTCCCCGAGTTGGTAAGGATTTTTCAGGCTGTCATTCTGGGAAGGACATGTGTCCAGCATAGCTGTAGCTAACATGTCCTGCATGATTTACATCTTTCTTATGTGTGTGAAATGTAATATAGTTCTATGTTTTGGAGTCATGTATTTAGATATGATCTCACGTATGTCTGGCAGATAAATACGTTCATCTCATATAGCACTGACATACTTATTTTCACTTAGGCCTGCTTTTATTCCAGGACTTCTTTCTGTGCTTGGTAGGGTCAAGCAGCCTTGCTGTTGGCTCAGTGGGATCTTTACTAGGTCCAAATTTTCCCTTCAAATTTCAGTCATCTGAAATAAAACCCACGTAAGCAACGTAACCATTGTGTCGGAGTTAAATATTAATGTTAGGTACAGAGCCAGTGGTGGAAAGATTGACACCTGTCTGTATGGGATTTGATAATTGCTGGGAACAGGAATCATGTTTTATTTTCGATCTGCCCATGACATTTCAGCGACCGATCTCCGGGGTTTTATTCCCTCAGGGAACGGCGTGGAACAGGCTGAGCCGCAGCTCTTGCCCAGGTGAATGGCACCTCCTTTCCAAAACAGCTTTGTGCAACTTGCTGGCAGAATCACCTGGACAGAAATCTCCTTAAATTCACGTTTCTTTCACATTGCTCATCTGATTTCCTGAAGCTGAGGGAGAAGGGGGAGGAAGAGGAGTGTCCCGCTCCTGAGGAAGGCACAAATCTGAAAATGGAGAATGTAAAAAAAAATTCAAGATGAGAAAATAATTAAATAAATGCTAATATAGAAGTAAAAAACCCCACTGCCTGACAGGAGAGCAGCGTTTTAATGGCATAACTCGTGAATAATCTTGCTGAAAGGTCTTTGTGCTCGCTGCCCTTTGGTACCTGGCTGTGCTTCTGTGCTGCAGTGTTTGTTCCTGGTTTCTTCTGCTAAAGTTTATAGAGCCAATTTTAAAAAAGGGGGAGTGTTTCCATAATGATCCCCTCACCACCCTACTGCAGTAAATTACCCCCCAGCCCCGTGCCTTGGTGTTTAACACGAAGCAGATGAGAGAGCTTCATATTTAGTTTAATAAACCGTAATTTCTGACAAAGGTAACTGTCACCTTCTGTTTCATTCTGTGCGTTTATTTTTCAAGCACCAGAGCTGACCTCTGAACTCAATCTGCACTTGCCTATTGATGCATAAATATCTGTAATATCACAGTAAATTAAATTCAGTTTTAAAGGGTTTCTATTTAACAATCTGTCAGAACTTTCACAGCGTTTGATTTCTAGTTTCCTCTGTCCACTGACAGGTTTATCTCGGTATGGCTTGATTAATGAAACCTTTTATTTGCAGTAAGCACACCTATTATTACCATAATCTCTTAATGCTTGCTTAGGCAACATTGTACTCTGACAGCAGGGCTCCAAAAACTTCCAGCCCCTTCACTCCTTGGCAGTGCAGGCAGCAGGATTTGGGGCTGGAGAGGGGCTGGCACTGTCCTGCCCTCCACTCTTGGGGGTGTTTACAAAATCCAAGCAGTTTCCCAGTTTAGCAGGTTTGGAAATGTTATTTTCATGGAAATTGTTGTTAAAGGTGTCTTCTTAGAAAGTATTTTCACCTAAGATTAACAAATTCACATTTAATTTGTGACTAGTGTTTCCTAGGGAGGAAAGGGATGTTCTGAAGATGAGCTCTCACAGATGATTTGTTGAATTTAGGGAAATACACTGTAGCATAATCCGGAGAAGTTTGTGCAGGTTTGGATATCAGAGGTGCTGACTCCAATCCCTGGTTTTCCTATGGCCCTGGGAAAGTGGCATCATCTCCCTGTGCTGTAATCCCATCTCACTGACGGCCGTGTGTAATGGAATAAATGGACTTCCACCACGCGAGGGGCAGAGTCAAACTGCTCCAGATGAGAGGCAGTCAGGCCAAAACATTCCACGTTTCTTTGCTTGCTGCACAGGAGGAAGCTGAATTCCTGATTCCCCCACACTTCCAACAGGCAGAGCTGCTGCTGTGACCGCGGAGGGCTCTGCAGCAGGGCCTTGGATGAGAGATGAGGTGCCTTGGTACCCTTAGCAGGGCAGAAGCGAGGAAGGAACCAGCAAGTCACACCCCTGGACTAGGAAAAGGTGTGATTTTCATCCCTGAGGGAGCTTTATGTTTAAACATAAGAAGAACTGCAAATTTCCCTGGGCTCCCTGAGGATTTTCTCTGTACAGGTGAGGGTGAACTTGCAGCCCCTCGGAGTGCAAAGGGAGCTCTGTTACCAACTTCAGCAGGGCCGTGGCTCACTGGGAGTTTGATTCTGTTCTTATTCTTGTTTGCAGCTGGGTTTTGGGCTTTTTCCAAACTGCTCCTCACTGGGAGTTCTTTGCTATAACCTGATTGTCAGACTCTGTCAGGTTCTGAAAATAAAGACCCCACCTCCCAACCTGAGCACCTAAAACGAGACTGAATAATTTAGGTGGGCTCTGACATTTGGGTTGTCTCCGACTTTCCAGGGACTCCCTTTGCTTTTAGTTCTTCAGGATCTCCAAGAGACTCTTCTGTTGCCATCCACATCCCTCTGGAATCAGGGGCAAAGTTGCCAGTAAAGATTAGATTGCTTGCATGCCAGCGTAAGGATCACATGTGGAAAATGTCACTCCAAGCAGCCGCAAATCCCTCTTGTGCAGAAATATCCAGAACTTCCATGTCAGCACTATTAAAAAGGAGAATAATTCTGAAGGTGATTTGTGCACCTGTTTCTTCAGCATGAAAACATTTCAAGAGGTTTATTGAATTAAGATGTTAATCAGCATCAGGAAACACATTCTCAGTTCTGCAATAAGACCCAGAGAGGCACTGCCATTCCTCAATAAACAACTCACCAGCGAGGATTACATTTGTCTATACAAAAGCGCATGCAACGCTCGGCACGGATAAACCTGATCTCAGAATATTTTCACGCTGTAAAAAGTTGGAGAGACTCATTAGAAGCAAACTGTATATTTTCAATCAATAAGTGCAATATGGTTCGATGGCCCTGCACTCGGCGTGTGGTTCTGCAGCTCCAGGAGCGATGCTTCCCACACACAACTGCCTGTCATAAAAGTGTTGATCTGCTCCAAAGTAGGGCTTCTGCTCCCTCAATCCTGCTGCTGGGATTATTATAATTCTCCAGCACGTTTCAGACTTTTTTGGGTTGTTTCACACTCTGCTTTTTAACCTTCAACAACAAATATTGTTGTATCATGAAGACAGCAAATCCAAACAATTACATATGTAGTCCAAAGGCATACACAAGAAAATCAATATTTGACATCTTTGCAACTCCCTCCTTGGAGCAGCGCTCAATAGCTCTTATTCATTATACACTTATATCTCTTTCAGATTCGCCTTTGTCACCAGAAACCCATTTTTTTTTCTCCTTTGACTTCCACATAACTTCTTTGCCCTGTACTTTTACAGATGCCTTCTGGCTATAAATACTAATGAAATCTCTTTGCTTAATTCAATTTTGCTGGTACACTTACAGTTATGACCTAACTTTCCCACGAGAGAGACTGATTGAACATTCCAATACCTTATGGATGGGAGCAAACACTCCACAGAACTGGACTGACAATTTCCATAATTATAGAATTCACAGCCTAATGACCTTAAAAAACAATAAAAAGATCTCTTGTTAATTCCATTTCTGTTACTGACATTCAAGATATTTCATTTTTCACAGGACAACAAATTTACTTTTTATTTTCAAAAGAGCAGTCTATCCTTTTACCCTAGATTAAATTTTCTGAATATTGAAGGATTTCATTGAATATTTAGCATTTCTTTGTCTTTTAAAAGTTAGAATATTTATGATCCTTAGAATGCTCCTGACTGATTTATAGCAATCAATTATAAGAGTGCGTTTTGAAATAGCCCTTTTAAAAATGAAGAATAGAATAATTAAAAAGATCAGAAGTCCTCCCTTGCATATAATTATTTCATTATTTCATTACGGTGCAGAAATTGTTTTTGCTGACTGCGAACAATTTTAATTGAGCAAAAGCTGTATTAATATACGATAGCAAGCAGTTCTTCCTAAGAAATAAGAGCACTAATTGCCTAAATTTTTATTCAG
This sequence comes from Mystacornis crossleyi, assembly GCA_013400655.1. NCBI lineage: Eukaryota > Metazoa > Chordata > Aves > Passeriformes > Timaliidae > Mystacornis > Mystacornis crossleyi. The sequence goes on along the minus strand of VYZQ01003551.1, from coordinate 18,611 downwards.
CACGGTGAGCCTTAAAAGCCACATTGTAATATAAACCTAATCACTGGCTACGGGTCCTTTTGCCGTGGTGGAGACATTCCCAAAGCATAACCTTGCTGTGCAGTTAATTTATTCCTTCAACAGGTTTATTGCCGCATGAAACATTTGTTTGGGTGCTGATTTGTGGCAGGCTGAGAGCAGAGAGCTTTGTGCCAGCCCGCCTGTGCCCGCCCAAGGTGCCACCCACGGCCACCTTGTCCCCACCTTTTGGTGGGGACACCACTGTGGTGGTGCCTACGCTGCTTCAGCTCCTGCCTTCCCATCGCCCGCTGCTCTCTCCAGCTGCTCCAGAGTTCCCATCTGTGCGTGGGGAGGAAGAGAAACACCACCAGAGAGAAATTGAAAGTGTGAGCCTGACTTTGGTGTCTTGAGTCACTGTGGGAGAGAGGTTTCCTCTCACGGTAAGGATTTGGGGAGCTTGAGCTGTTGCTGAAAGCCCTTAACAGCGCATATCCCACCCTGGGTAGGTATCCATGCTTTTCCAAGGAGAAGGTGGTGGTGTTTGTTGCAGACTGGGATTTGGGTGGGCTTGCTTTGGTCAGGAGACCTCTTCTCATGCTGCTGTTGATCTCTGTGTTGGAAATATTTCACTGTCATGGTGCCATCTCTCTTCAGGGGTCTGGACTCGCTGCCACCTGCTGAAAACCACCCCTGTGCTGGCTGGGCTGAAGCTCCTTTGGCCACGTGTGAAGTGACAAATTAATGTCAGCTTTGCAAACACAGGTTCCTTGGCCACCATGGTCCCTCCTGGTGCTTCTCACAAGGGACTTGCAGAAGGGTGGGATTGGGCTGTCCCCAGTAATGTGGGCATTGGCAGGGACTCCACAGGGGCATGGCTATGGGGGCAAGGGCACCCACCAGCTGTTCCTTGCTCCCAAGCCCTTCCCAGCCTCTGGGATGTAAAATTCCACTGTGCCAGGCACTGGCAATCCGTTCTTGTGTTCAGCTCCCAAGTAGAGCTCAACATCCCAGCTGATACAGACCAAGAAACACTGGTGAGGTTGGCTCGGAGTCCTTTAACTTCATCTGAGACAGTTTTTTGGAAGGAAACAAAGTCTTTTTAATAAATAATGACACCTTAGCCGGCATGGTGCTGGCAGATGGCTCCTGATAGCTTCTGCCTAAGGTCTCCGAGCTCGACGAGAGGAGCCTGCAAGTCCACGTCAGAGGCAGCGCCATGCCTGGGAGGGCAGACATGGAGTTATCAGGAAATAATCGCTGCAGGGGAGATCTGGAGTTTGTCTGATGCCCAAGTTTCTCCTGTCACGGCGTGGTTGCTTCCGGGGTGCTGGGGGAAGTCGCAAATGGGGCTGCTGGTGGCTTGTGAATAAGGCTCTTTGTCAGTGCTCTGACCCCCCTCCTCTCAAAGCCTGGCTGAAGCCCATCCAAAGAAGAAAAGTGGAAATGAAAGATAAAATTCTGGTCCAGTGCAGCAGCCTTAATATAGCGTCTGAACGGGAGAGAAAAGATTTATAATTACCTCAAAGTGAGGCTGGAATTTTCCTCCTGAGCTCGCTGCTTTCCGGTCCCACTGTGAAGCCTCAAATGCAGTTTTGGTGCCAAATTAACACTGTAGTGTTCGAGTAAGAGTAGTGGAAGTACCAGTACCAATAACAGCCGGCAGCACTCAAACACAGCCACATTAAGGATTGCCTGGCAGCAGATGTGATGTATCCCTCTGCTATTCCATAGTGGCAGCCCTCAGGTACATAGTTATAATTCCTGCGAGAGGCAGGCTCTGGAGATGACAGACTGAATAGTTACAATCTATCATGAAAAATCTTCAAGGATGAGTTAATGATTTTGTGCAATTTCCAGACCAGTTAGCTGAAGCCTGCAAGCTGGAGTTTCCCTGGGCTGCAGCTCACCAGGAACAAGTATCTGTTTTCTCCTTATCAGTTTCCACTTCTGCAAAATGAGTAAAGATGCTGCCTTTTCTGTGAAATCATTTAAATCTATTTCAGAGGAGTGCTGTATAGGAAATACTCCAGAGCAGGGAAGGTGGGTTATAACCAACTTTTCTTGCAGTAAAATCAGGGCTAAAATTAGTCCCGGGTTACCACTTTCATTTTGCCTGAACAGTTACATCCCATGTTTTCATGAAGGAAGTGCACAGGGTAAGACAGGGAATGTGTCTGTCTTTGCCAGTGACTTTAGTGTCTGATATCTGTGCAGATGGAGGTGGGAAATATTGGAAACTCCTTTCGTGTGTGCTTGTCCCCAGCTGGAGCCCGCTGTGGCATGCGTGGATTTTGTGCATGTGAAAAAGTCTTGTACCTTCCCAGTTGAGCTCTGCCCTGTTGTGGTGAAAGCCATTACAAACATCACCTCCACAAATCCCTGCACTGGCTTCATTTCCTTCCCTGTCTCCATCGAGGTTGTTTCAAAGAATTCCAGTNGGCACCAGTGTCAACAAGCAATTTGCACCATAATTCGCTCTTGTTTGGGCCCTAATTGTCCCTCCCTGTCCGGAGCTGGCTGCTTGCCTCGCCATTCCCAGGCTCTCCCCGGGTGTTTCCCAGAGCTCCATCGCGGCAGGGTCAGCCCTCGGCTGCCAAGTGGAGGCTGCTGCTCCGAGGGCATCCCGCGGTATTCCATGCGAGTGGGAATAGGGAGAGCTCCAAATAAACACTCTGGGGCACTTTAAGGTGTTGCTTCCCCCGGGTCAGCCGCTACTGCCCAATTCCGAGCCCTCCTGTGGAGTCCTGTTGAGAAGAGGGCAGCTCTGACGAGACCTGGGGTTGGAAGTGGAGACCATCCTCTGTGCTGCTCCAGCCAGGCAGACATCAGGACCCAAAAAAGCTCAATTAAGGCTAAACTCATATAGTTATACACAGACTGTGCAATCATTAATTAAAACACCCAACCAAACCCCTCCCCTCTTTCGCCAGGGTGACATGAGAGTTAATTAATTAGCACTTTAAGGTGCTTGGATAATCCACTGATGGGAAATCATAACTTATCCATTTTCCCCTCCAGGTGGTCAGGAAAGAATCTTCATTTCATTCTCATGGATGCAACAGAGGCATCTCCATTGCACCCAAAATTTTTCAAGGGAGAGAAGACCTAGCAGAGGGCTCTCACTTCCTGGAAGTGATTTTGATGGCAGGAATTATTTAAAGGGAGAGAAAAGCATACCTCTGCTGAGCAGAACCCAGAGCAGGCTAGGAAGGCTTGATGATAAACCAGAAATTTCAACAAGGACAAGAGAACTTTTGTCACGGTCTTTTCAACCTGTAGCAACCAGGGAAGACAACAGGGAAGGGCAAGAATATGCTTGGCAAATTCAGAGTGAAGAACGGGGCAGTTTTTTTAAATGTAGGGAGGAATTCAATTCACCTTCCCCTCTTTGATGCCCAAGAAATTGTAGGAGGGTTTAAACCTCAGGAATGCCCAGGGGGATTTGGTGATTCATCCTGAGCTCCCTGTGCAGCTGGGCTGTGCTGCAAAGTCATTTCTGCACCCACTGCCTTGCCAGCACCACACACACACAGACACACATGCTGCACCTCGGATGGCAAAAGCCAGAATGTATCACTTAGAAAGGCTCCAAAAAATCCACTTTTCTTTTGTAATAATATTTCCACAGGCCAAGGAATTGATGGCTGGACTAGGGGAAAACATACCTCTTTGCTTCCAAGTAATAGGCTGCAGATTTGCAAGACTAAATCCTTTTAAAAGCCCAGAATCACATCCATTCTGTCCGTAAAAGAAAAAGAGGTCTAATTTGATAACATTATACGTAAAAAGCGTTTTCTTGACTTAGATATATTTTAGGCATGCCAGTTATATAATACAGAACAAGCAGGGGGAAAGGACTTGATCACATTCAGATGATACTAAATTATCTTATGACACAGGCTGTATCTTTTTTACAACAGAAAATGGAAACAACTGTGTCCTTGACCTTCAAAAAGGAATTGACTTCCCTAGCTTAACTATTCAAACAAACAACTGTGTACTCTCTTCAATTCCTGTGATAATTTTGATTTACTGTAAATGACTGAATTTAATGAACTAAATTATGCTATTTAAATGCATTTTGTGAATGGTATTGTAGTTTGTTACTAAGCATTATGTCTATGCTAAAGTGTGCTGTAAATGATATGATATGGAACATATGTGCTGTATTCATAATTTAACTGTTGCTATGGAGTGCCTTCTTCAATAGGCTCCTTTGAAAAACGAGTTCTTTATTTACCTGGTGAAATGAAGGTGATTTCTCAGCAAACCTCTAGGTCTCACTGACCTTGACAGAATTACAGTGCTAATATTTTCACATGGATGAACTGTTCTTCAATAATTTTTCCAAAATAGATGGCACAAATAGGTTTTCCGTTAATGCCGTGACATACTGCGTGTTTTCTAATCTCACTCTTCTTTTTGTTTGAACAAATGTTTATTACAGCTCTTGCAAAATGACTCCCATCCTCATTAGTGGTAACAGGTTTCTGAGTTCAGAGCTGGATCTCAGGGTCTTGGACGTGATTCCCAGACATGCCTTGATCCTGGTGCTGCAGAGGCAGCCAGTGCCCAGCTCCGTTTCCAGCCAGGCCGTGCAATGCGTGCTATGCTCCTGTTGCTGAAACCCTTCGTATATTTGGATTTCTCTGTGATACTGAAGGCCACGAATTTGACTCTCTCTTGCTGATACTGGCAGGGGGTTTTTGCACTCAAAGCCAGGTTCACCAGAGCTAAATCTTGAAACTCTGCAAATTCCCTTTTGCCAGACAGCTTTTTTCCTTTAATGCCTCTGTGCCAGTCAGGCACACATAGCCAGTGGTCACAAATTAAGGGTGTTTTACGTAAAATGATATAAAAATAATTCTACTCTTTTCAGAAAATGATGGGAAGTTGAGTAAAGCCTCTAGAATTTCAATGGCTACTTTTAAATTTGGAGCCTCATTTCAGATTTTTTATTTTCTTCTTCTTTCCAAGGAGAAAATGTCAGTAATTTCTGAGAGCAAATAATGCAAGAAAATTCGTGGAACAACAGGAAGGGTTTTTATAATATCTTAGAACCTATCAGTCTTCATTCAATGTGCATTTAATGAGTCAAATAAGGACACTCTTGATGAAACATTGAGCCATATATAATACCACCTTTTAACTAATTTGAACATCCACAATAAATTACGGCTGCATTTCATAAGTGTTCATCAACCATCAGCTCCCAAGGAGAACAGCTGAGTTTTCTGAATACGGACCCTCTTGGAAACCCTGGCTGGTTTTAACTATGTGATATGTGTTATCATTGCAAACAAATGGAGCAAATATTGTAAGGATTTTTTAAAAATAGCTGTATTTCCACCACTGCATAGCACTGGTGGCATTTTTATATGTGCAAAGGCTCCTCCTGGAGGTCAATTTTGTTGTCAGATGCCCTGCTCCACACTCAGGTGGGTTTTTGCAGACCAGCCTTAGTTCCTGCCTGTGCCAGAAAATACACTTATAAAACAAACTGCTAAAAATATAAACACTTGTAGCATGGTTAAAAAATTCTTGCTGAAAAACTCATTCCAAAATGCAACAGAAGTGCGCCTGTTGGTTTGGATGTGTCTATAGAGGGAGAAAAACTTGAGGGTGACTTTTTATTTTCACTTTCTCTTGAAAAATTAAAGATCTGCTGAAGGAAAGTGCACAAACAGCAAGGGGATAATGCTTCCCAAGACTTCACTAAAGCAGGTACTCCTGGCATCTCCCGCTGCTGGGAGCTTGAGCACACAGCCAGCATGTCCAGGAGGATGGGCAACGTTTGGCCTTCATCTCAGGTCATCATCACCTTCCTGAGGGCCTACAGCAAGGGCAGCGCCAGGAGCAGGATGGGACCCCTGCCCACCTTCCCAACCGGCACAGCTCCGTGAGAGGAGTTCCTTCTCTAGCACCTTTTATTTCGGGTTAATCAACTGCGATCCCAAATGCTGTGCAGAGGGCGGGTAACGCCTCCTGAGCCAGGAACTGGCATGGCAGGAGCAGCCTGCCCCGGGTACCTGCTCTGCATTGTGCACCATAACCGTGGGAGAGAAGGAGCTATTTTTCAGCAAGTGGCTATCGGATACTTCCCGTGCTGCATATCAACAACCAGATCTTGACCCAGAAATGTCAGTCCCCGCTCAGAGCAGACAAGGAAGCATAATTAGAGATGCTCTGGCAACGTATTTTAGCACTGACGGTGACAATGTTTAAATTTTTAATCAGGCATGTAACATAAAAAGCACATAACATGAAATGTGAAAAGAAAATTGGCAAATACCAACGTGCTGTTTGACACTTTATTTCACTGAAGGAAGTGAACATCAATAAACATTATTTATCATAAATGACAGAGAGGAAGGTGTGTTTCTAATAAAACCCTTCCCATTGCAAGGGGTGAATCTCATAAAAGCACCCTGATAGTACTGTAAAAGCCGTGCTGGGCCAGACCGCGAAAGGAAACATGGAAATATTTATTGGGAAGCTGTGATGTGCACCCAGATGTGCTCCCTTGTGACAGCTGGCTCTGGGGGGGAACGAGGTGCCCCCAGGGTGCAAGGACCCTCTGCCTTCATCTGCCACACCCAGTTGTGGCACAGCTCTGAGCCCTGCGGTGGGTGACACAAATGTACCGATGTGTGACACAGCGAATTCCCTCCCACGTTTGAGGGCTGACCCTTCAAGAGCTGCATCCCATGGCAAGTTTTGCTCCGAGATAGAAAACACTGAGTCAGATATTTCTAGCTGGAATATTAGAGACAAACTGAAGAGGTGCAGTGGGCTGGGTTCAGTGCACTGGCCCAAGGTGCAAACAGGGAGCTCCCCTCACCCCAAAGCTCCTTCTGTTTTAGCAATGCCTTTTAACTTCAGTGTCTTTGCAAACGTTGCTGGCATTTTCTCCTGCCTAAACCCCATCCCTCCCACCATCCCTACTGGATGTGGGCTCCGCTGAGCAAGGCCCCACAGTGATCTGAGCCTGGAGAAGCACTGAGCTTTACAGGGTAGATGAATGCACCCAAAATTACTCGAGGGAAGTGCCAATCCAAGCATGCCAAAGTTAGAAAAAGCCTGATTTAGGGCTATTCTGGTCACTTTAATTTGTCTCTGTCATATGCCTGAATAGAGAGTCTCCATCTGCATAATTCCAGCTGCTGCCACAAAAAAGTACAAACTTAGAGAAAACAACCCCTCTGTGCAGTGCACACTGAGGCAAACAGTGTGTGGCTGCCCCTGAAGTCCATGTGAACATACGTGCACATTCTCATAATTTCTAAGTGTCCAAGCTCCTCTCTGCCCTCTCTAGCTGCAGTTCTCCCTTTCCTCCCACTTGAAAATCCCCTTCTCTTCCAGTCCTAGTCCCTGATATCTGCTTCCCTGGTTCGGGTTCCTGCCTTTGCCTCCTTACTACCAGGTCTGGCTCTTGTGTCCTCTGCGGCAGGGTAATGTTTCCATGGTCTGTGCTGCCAGGATGCTGGGAGGAAGAGCTGGGAGCCTGGGAAGCCCTGCTCAAGTGCCAAAGCTGCTCTTCTTTTGTTTGCTCCGATGGGATGATGGTTGCCTGGTTGATGGGAACTGTGAGGAGCAATGTGCAGAAGACACAGCTTTTGGAGGATGTTGTGGACAGACCCTGGTTTTGTGGACAAAAGAGGTTTTGTGGACAAAACCTCTAGTTTTAATAAACTTCACCAACTCCAGACAGAGACAGGAGTTCATTCCCAAAAGCAACGGAAGTCTCCCAGCCAAATTTGAAGTACAAACCATACTGGAGTGAGATCCCTTCAATGAGATTGTTGTGAGATTCTTTTTAATGTGGGCAAAGGAAAATATTTTGCCTTGTCCTTGTTTGAAGAAATATGAGAATCCTCTCTTTTTTTTTCTTTTTTTTTCTCTTCTTCTTTTTTTTTTTTTTTTTTTCTTCTTAAATGTAGCTAGAGAATCCAGCTTGAGGGAGGCAGTCATCATGGGACATTTCATCCCAAATGGGTAAAGGCTGGCAAAGACGCGGGCAACGGAAGGCAGATTTGTACAGTGGGGAGTGTCAGACAGGCTGAACTGTAGGCACTGCTCTGCCCCACTTCTCATGGAATTCATAATAACGCTTTTCATGGGAGCCTGCCTGGGTTAACTCCTGGACGATCACAAGCCTGCGTGTTGCTAATAATAACATCACTGACTAAAATATCTCCCCATTTACTGAGTTTCATATTGCAGGTTTTTGTCTCCGTTTCGTCCTGCTTGTTCTCTTTTGTTTTCCATTCCCGTCATGCCGTTACACTAATATTTTCCATCTTGGTTCCAAGGGCTGCCACCATTCGCTGCTACACCACGTGAACATTTGTGTCTCTCCATCAGATTTGTGAGGAGGCTGCCATGGCATGGCCAGCTCTCATGGCAGTGTTTCCTGAGAGCAGATGGTGACAGCTCAGCGCCGTCACCCGAGGCAGCTGGGGTGAGTTCCCTCTCTTGGAAGCAAAGACTATGACCATGACACGGCTGGAACTGATCACAAAGTCTGGGGAATTTGGGCAAAGAAAGAGGAAATTCTGTTTTTTACCTAAAGATAAGTAGTTTTGAATTATTTCAGACTGAGGCAACGGATAGAATGCTGCTGTCAGCCCTCACCCGGCAGGAGTAGCTGTTTCTATTGTCTAAAGGCATGGCTGCACCACCACAAATTAAGTTCCATCACACTGTGCTTGATAGTTATGACAAAGGGTAAATTTGAGTCATGGAAGGAAACAAGAGAGTTTGCTGCTGGAGCGTTAGTCCTGCTTTGGACTTCATGGACTTGGTCAACCACAAGACAGTTTTTGTTGGACCAAAATCATAGCTAAACCCCAGAAATTAATGTTTATCCCTGCTCTATATCAATTTTGGGGGGTACTGGACTTCAGATCCTTACATTTGGACTTCACAGATCCTTACATTTGAGTTCATGGGGAGTTAGATACTGAAGGATTTGGGTCTTAACCTCTGCTCTAGTTTCCCAGCTGAAAGACACTAGTAATATTTCTCTGCCATACAGCAGACTCACAGTGAGTAATTATTTCATATTTGTGGAGTACTTCGGGAAGAATGTGCTCCATATTGCTGATATTATTAACTTCTGGAGCCCAAGATGGAACAGCCAAATGCCTCTGTGCTGTTCAGGCCTGATAATCTTGAAATCTAAGGAATATTTAGAAGTTTTGACTGGAGAAACTCTCGGGAACAAAAAGAAACCCTTTCACACAGCAAGGATTTGGGGAAATAATGTAGAAACATCAGTACACAGTCCAACCTCTTGTTGCAAAGTGAGCGTGTTTCCAGCCCACATCAAAGCTCTGTTTACTTCTCCTGTCAGATGATTTTGGGAGAGTGCTGCAGAGGGCTGGAGCACGTCGGGATGACAGAGTCAACTCACAGAAAGGACTTACTCAGGCAGCAGACGTGCAAGTAGAGGTTAGGGTTAGCAAGGACAGGGAACAGGGTCTGGTGAGTGGATGAGAGACACAGAACAACAAATAAATGTACTGTGGGACAGAAATCCAGCCCTGTCCTGGGCTGCAGCAAAGGAAGCGTGATCAGCAGGTCAAGGGAGGCGATTCTTCCCCTCTCTCTGCTCTGGTGAGACCACACCTGAAGCACTGAGTCCAGCTCTTGGGTCCCCAACACAGGAGCGATTGGGACCTGCTGGAGAGAGTCCAGAGAAGACCACAAAGATGTGCCAAGGGCTGGAGCCCCTCTGCTCTGGAGCCAGGCTGGGAGAGCTGGGGGGGTTCATCTGGAGAAGAGAAGGCTCCAGGGAGACCTCAGAGCCCCTTGCAGAGCGTAAAGAGGCCCCGAGAGAGCTGGAGAGGAACCCGGGACAGGGGCATGGAGGGACAGGACAAGGATAATGGCTTCCCACTGCCAGAGAGCAGGGATAGATGGGATATTGGGAAGGAATTCTGGGCTGTGAGGGTGGGGAGGCCCTGGAATGGACTTCCCAGAGAAGCTATGGCTGCCCCTGGATTCCCAGAAGTATCTAAGGCCAGGTTGAAGGGGGCTTGGAGCAACCTGGGGTGGTGGAAATTGTGCCCTGGATTATGGGGGCTTCATTCTGCTCCTCATTCCTGTCTCCCAACACAAGGGGGCTGGGCGTCTGGAGAACTACTGGCCTTGCCATGAATGGCTGAGGCAAAGAAGCCGTTGAGTACCTCAGCCTCTTCCTCAGCCTTTGTAACTACGTCTTTTTCCCATTCCTGCTGGGAAACCGTTAGCTATTGAGGTACTTAACATAAAATTTTGAATTCTATTGTTTGCATTGGAAATCATGACCTGGTTCACTTTGAGGCATTCAGTATGAAGGCTGAGGTTTTTTTCCTTTTCTTGTTTTTATATAATTTCCGATAATTTCCTCTTGCCTTGTGCTATTTTAAGATGTTTAACTTAGTAGCTCCAGAAGAACCATTCACAAATAGTGTTGATCTGTGTTTTGAAAGTTTAACATACACTATCCAATGCACATTTACATACACCACTGAAATCCGGCATTTGGGAAATTAAAACAACAAAACTTGATTGCATATCATGATTTCATATTTTGCAGATGTTAATATTTAATCATATTCAGAGCCATTTAGCTTAAGTGCATTAATGTAACTCATTTAAAAGAGGCCAGTAATTGTCCTATTAACTCCCAGCCTGGATGTTATCCATGCTGCCCTGCTGGTAAGGCCAGAGGGAGAGTCTCCTATTGGCACCCACAGAGATTGCTCTGATCTGTTGAAAATCCTGTTAAAATCTAATTACTTAGGAGAATAGGCCAGGGAATATCTAATGAGCTTCAGGAAACCCACTGAAAGAAATTCTCTTTTAATACAGACTGAAACATCTTCTGTGTTTCAATTACAGTGGTACCACATGAACATAATTACACTTGTATAGAACGGGACTCGTCTTTGTTATTTTAATTACACATCACTAGATTTTTCTTAGTCATGGAGAAAAATAATTTGATTCCCCATAAAGGTTAAATGTTGATGAAAAGCTGAGTGTTAAAATAAATGTAATATTTGTTTATGATAATTTCTTCTTTGTTTTGTGAGGAAATGTTAGTCAAAGCAGGTCACTGAGGGAAGATGACCGACCAAACACACACTGGGGAAGCCCTGGGAAGGTGCAGACATTGTAGTGATGAGAAAGATTTCAGAGAAGGTCACTCACTTTGCCAGCATGAAATTTGGCCTTACTTTTGTTATGGTAATTGATGCTGTTGACATTAAGCTCACAATAAAATCTCATAGCAGCAGCAGCAGCACAACAGACTCCTTGTACCAACAGGGGGGACTATTTGCAATTTCTTCCGCTTGCAGCCTTTTAATTTTTTAGATTTGGAAATTCCTGTGGTAACGTGACCAAAATTATCACTGATGGCTTTTTTTGCAGTGACACAAATAGCTCTGTTTCTGCCCAAGATACCGGAACAGGCTCCCCAGGGAATGGGCACAGCCCCAAGGCTTCCAGAGCTCAAGGAGTGTTCGGACAATGCTCTCAGGCACAGGGTGGGATTGTTGGGGTGTCTGTGCAGGGACAGGAGCTGGACTGGATGATCCTTGTGGATCCTTTCCAACTCAGGATATTCTGTGGTCCTGTGGTTCTAATCCAGGGACCTGCATGGTCTCGCTCTGTTAGGAAATAAAGAGCACGGGACTGCTTGTGGGTTTGGCCCTTTTGTTATGGCCACCAACCACCCTGGAAGCCGAGCAGCTGATCCGGACAGCCGGGAGCGCTGCTGCTGTCGCTGCTGAAACTGGGCTCTCTGCGGAGAGTCCACTGAATTTAAGGGGATTAAACCCTGAGGAGCTGGTGTGGGCACAGAGGAGGTGGGATGCCATATCTGCCTGCCTGCAGGAACAAGCTGGGCAGCAAGGAGTATTTCTCACATTATTTCTGCCTCAGTACGTGGTCACACTGGTCCCAGAGCAGGGATGGCAAAGAAACCAGTGAAGGAGTAGCTGCTGGATAAACCCTTCACCATCCGTGGCCCCAGGTCCCTCACGCGTTGTGAGGCAGCAGGGAGGCGGGAAAACGCGGAGGCGGGAAAACGCGGAGGCGGGAAAACGCAGAGGCGGGAAAACGCTTCCTTCACACGCAATCTTAGGCTGCCCTGAGTCTCTTCTGAGCAATCCCGTGTGGGAATGTGATTCCCACACAGCCTGGCTGCCCTGAGGGGAGGAGAAAGCTGAGGAGAGCTGAGGAGAGGCAGGTGCCATGTTGAGTGCCTGAGGGTTCGTGAGGAGACAACTGGCCATGGCTGTTCCAGGTGGGTTTGCCCACCCCGCATCAGGCAGGGCTGAAGCAAAGAATCACAGAATCTGCCGGGTGGGAAGGGATAATCCTCAAGGATCATCCAGTCCAACTTCTGGCCCTGCACAGACACCCCACCAATCCCACCTCATGCCTGAGAGAGTTGTCCAAATGCTCCCAGAGCTGGTAGCCTTGGAGCCGTGGCCATTCCCTGTTCAGTTCCTGACCACCCTCTGGGGGAAGAATCTTTTCCTGATATCCAACTAAAACCTCCCTGATACCAGTTCAGGTTATTCCCTCATGTCCTGTCCTGGGTCACACACAGCAGAGATCAGTGTCTGCCCCTCGTCTTGCCACCGTGAGAAGCTGTAACTGCCATCAGTGTCCCCTCAGTCTCCTGTTCTCCAGCTGAGCAGACCAAGCGCCCTCAGCCTCCCCTCAAACGCCTTTCCCTCACGGCCCTTCGCCATCTTTGTTCCTCTCCTTTGGACACTCTCAGACGGTTTAACGTTTGTCTCATGGAACCTGGCTGGATGTGCGGGTTGGTGCAGTGACTGGCAGAGGTGCCCTCAGGGAGCTGACTGCCCCGAGCTGGGAGATGCTCTGACATTCCCACATGGGGGGCTGACTGTGTGGTCCTGCAGAGTGAGGGGTGTGAGGGGGATTTGCCTCCTCACAAGAGGCACAAAGCTACAAACTGAAGTCATACAGACTAACACCTGCTGTCCATCACTTCAAACTCCCACACAGGGTTTTAACCTGTGGGAAACTACTGCAGTCAGTTTGGTGGAGAGTCATGGCTGTGAAAAAACTTTAAAAGCCATGGAAGAGGCTGCTATGAGCAGGAGTAGCCTTTGGGGCTATTCTGACTTCACAGAAAGCTGGACTAAAGTTTTCAAAATGCGGAATCCATGCAACAAAACCTTAATTCTGTTTTCCTTGTTTCAGGTTGTGCACAACCTCAGAATTGAGCTGCTGCTGTTCTTGCTTCGGAGCTCAGCCCAGTGTCTTCCTCTCTGTTTGAATGGCAGACCAAGGAAAGCTGACGCAGGTAGTGTTCACAATTTCTGTCAGATTCCTATATGATATGGAGCTCTATGTTTTAATTTCCTTAATTTTTTAATAACTGAATGGATTTTACAAGTGTGACTCTCTTGCCTATGCAAATAATTTAATATTGCAACACACATAAAGAAATGGAAAACATTATCAAACTCCATTCTGGATGATTCCAATAGTATTTCTAATGAAGATAAAGTAGTCTTATTTTCTTAAGATGTTGGGGGTTGAACATGAAGGGTCAGAGAATAAGTTGCAGAGCCACAAATTTATAAATTTGAACTTTTTAAAAAACTTTTCTTTGAAATTTAAGTGATAAATTTTTGTCCAACACATTGTAAACATATTTACTGTGTTCATTCCAGCTATCAAATGCACTTGAGTGGAATTGTATCCATTATATTTGGTGTTAATGGAAGTGAGGTATTTGGTGTTTCATTTGACTACATCCAGGAGAAAAATGTGCTTCCTCAAGCTGAACTCCCACTCATCTGCCTGGAATTTGAAGGCCAAGTGCCTTATAAGTCCCATGTAAAATCTGTCTGTAATATTTCTCACTGCATCCATTTAAATACTTCTCATACTATTAAGATGCACATTTGGCAAGGAGAAGGAAATGAACTCAGGGAAAAATATTAAGATTTGGCTGAACTGTAAACTCAGTATCAGGAATTGGTCCAAACTTTGATTTTTCCCTTTTTAAACCACAAAACTGGACCTAGATTTTCAAATTCTGAGGCTCAGCTTGGTGTGGGATTGCAGAGTTCTCAGAAATCCTACCCAGCCCCTTGGGTTGGAAAACCCTTGGAGGTGATCCTGGCACAGCTTGAGTTAGAGTGAGAGCTAAAGAACCAGAGGAACCTCCCAGGCACAGCAGTCACATTCACCTAGTGATGGTAGTTTAAACTTCTGCTGTCTCTTTCCTGAGTCTCATCCTTAAAAACTGTCGCATAAAAAAAGGTTATTCTACCTACAGAATGAGCAAAGGAGTTTGGAGGCTGCAGAGACTTGAGGGAAGATGAAACTCATTGACAGGAGGGGAGAAAGAAAGGTCCAAAGTGGAGAGGAGGGAGGAAAATGGCTACCATGAAAGACAGAAAAAAATCACTGGAAATGTTCCCACCCCCACCCAGCATCCTGGCTCCGGTTCTGTGTCAAGCATTTCTTTGGAAAAAGAGCCAGGCCGAGTACATTGCTGCTCAAGCCCGAGTGAGTGCGTTATAAAAATGGAGAGTAGCATGTAAATCATTCATGGGGACAGGGAAATAAATAACCCTTTATGCCCATATAAATACTTATCAGATGTTCATAAGGGGAATTTACATGGAGTTTTATTCAGTACTGTCAGCCATTCCTCCGTCTTCCATCATTCCTGCCGTGAAGACAATTCAAAATATGGTGGTGGAGAGAGCAACCTCTCCACCAGCGGATCCGCAGCACATCATGAAGAAAGCTCTGAACTTGCCCTCAGTGCTGCTGTTATTTTTATTATGGCTCTTAGCCGAGTGAGATCATTCTTCCTGGTTTGCCTCCCAAGAAATAATGGGAAGCAGTATGTTTAGCCAGTGGATTGATTCCGTGATCTATTAGTCTAATCCTGACTCTGCCAATCATCTACTGGGTGACTGCAGGCGAATCACGTCACTTCTTTTGTGCCTCTGTTTCCTCTCTGACCTTCTGCCTGTCTTGTTTGTTTGGACTGTAAGTTATCGAGGGCAAGGGCTGCCTCTCGCTGTTTGTGTGTACGGCCCATGTCTGGTGCTCTGGGACCTCAGCGAGGCTCCATCTCCAAGTGGTGCTGCATGTAAATAACAACGTTCAGCTCCTCTTCTGGAGGTCACAGAAAGAGAAGGGGCTGGCGGCTGTACAAACTGGTGGCAAACCAGAAGGGCATGAGGAAGAGCCTCTGCCATGAGCTGTTTTGCTGGGTGCTAAACTGGCACAGAGCAGAAAGGTGTTCCCTGCCCCACAGATCGTGACGTGAGGCAACTTCGGCCACCGCGAGCTGCCCTGAGCCCTCAGTGCTGGGATTCTTGACTTAGGGACACCTCCCGAACATCAGGTACTGAGCTGTACACAGCCATGAGGCAGGTCCATGCCGTGTGGCAAAAGGAATGGAAAGTGACTTACTTGGTCCAAAATTAGCCCATATTAGCCCAAATTATGCGGCATTTTATTGCATCTGCTGTGAACAAGGAACTCCTGTGGGCCAGGTGGAGAACTGTGGCAGCCCAGCCTTGGGTTGTTCACCTGAGCCCTCAGGTCAGGCTGTAATTCCCAGAAGGATCAGGTTGAAAATTCCTTTGGATTTTGGGAACTCCATGTAATGGCAAGACCCGTACCTGTCACCAGGGCTCTACGAGAGATGTTTGTCACCAGTGGCAATACTGCCTTTCCCCAAGGGTCCTTTTGACCATCATTTTGGTTTTGAAGCCCCTCTTCCAGGTTCAGGAGTGACACCAGCATAAGGTAAGTTTTGGTTGTACTTGGCATTCCCTTAGTAGAATATTCTTCATGGATACTGTTGAAAACTTGAAGATGTTTTTTTATATGGCTTTATTTTTGATAGGCCTGATGTTTTTTCTGAGCTATTTCAAATACCAGGTTCTGGAAATCTCTGAAAGTGTCTCTGTTCTGTTCTGGTGGAGATCAGGAATGGAAATGGGCTGTGAGTCCCCCAGTAGAACCTTGAATTGTCGTTGCTATTCTACTCATGCCCTTCTAGTCCCTGGAAAAGGCAGCCTAAAATATGAAAATAAAGGGATGATCCTGCTTTTTTCTCCATAGCTTTTAATAGGAAATACAGCATGTTGCTGTGTTTATGTAATTCAACATCGCCTTTCAGATACTGTTAATTCTTAAGTATAACCTAATTGTTAAAGTCAATTTTGGTTTTTTGGATCATCCAATTCAGTTATCATTTACTTGTGATTTTGAAAACAAAAAGTGACCCATCAGATGCAAAAAAAATTAGCAAGTTATGTCCCTTGGTTAAAAATGAAATAAGAAAATTGAAATGATAGATGTTTTTTGATATTTTCCTGATGGGATGATTTATTAAAATTGGAGCTAGAGATGTTCAGAGGTAAAGGAATCTTCCAAAATCATAGGGAGTAAGTACATTATAGAGCAGTAATTTGGGTAATGTTATAAACCTGCTGAATGGGAATTTATGGAAGCAGATCCTACTAGTCCTAATGGAGGTAACAAGCATAAATCCCTGTGCAAGAAGATTAAACTAAACTCTGCAGCTTTAATTATTGGTGACATCACTTTTTTATTTGTCATGGGTCC
This sequence comes from Mystacornis crossleyi, assembly GCA_013400655.1. Classification (NCBI taxonomy): domain Eukaryota; kingdom Metazoa; phylum Chordata; class Aves; order Passeriformes; family Timaliidae; genus Mystacornis; species Mystacornis crossleyi. The sequence continues at coordinate 1,976 of VYZQ01003551.1, read as the reverse complement.
TACTTGGTAAGGGAACCTCAGTCCAGCTGCTGGCCCACTCGTCAGACAGACTGGTGAGCAAAGGTTTGTGAGAGCAGCCAGTGCCTCTCTTTCTTTGAGAACCACCTCCAAATTTAATATGTTTGTTTTATTGTCCATCCTCCATGAGTCTTGTTCAGAGCCTGTATTTGTGATATTTTAAAAATACTGCAAAATTAGACTGTGGCTGTGGTGAGCTGCCCTGTCAACTGCCACAGCACCTGGAGTCCTCCACGAGGCACCACCAGCTCACAAAGCTGTTGTCCACACTGGTCTGAGAAAAAAAAGGACCAACCCAGCCTGTAAACCCAGGCTAGTTCTGTATTTCTAGAAAATAATGTAAAGAAACCTCCTCAGCTGACATAAATCAGAAATATCCCATTGAAAAACTTCAGTCAGCTTATTAATTCACTTGAATTTTATGGTGCTACACTTATTTCTGCCAGATGACAGTCTGCCCCATCACTTTTCCCATTGCCAAAGACTGACAATATTTAAAAGATAACACATTTTTATTACATTGATGTATATATATATGTACTACATGTTCTGTAAAGGAAACATACAGTCCAGTACTTGGAAAGAACTGGTTTGAAAGTTAAAGCCGATCTAAGCCTGAAATCCAAACATTGATTAAATGTTAAAAGGTTGGATAAATACCTTTTAAATTAATTGTGTGTGTATATGCTTATGCGTGTCTTTTTTTTCTCGATATGTTTCCTTATAATACCTTTGCCTGGTATCTGAAATAATTATTGCCTTTCTCTGAAATCTGGGTATTTTTAATTTTTGCAGGAAAGTAAATCAGACAGAAACATAAACATAAAATACAGTGGTTACATGTAAAAAATTAAGTACCTTGAATCAAAAATAGTAAGATCATTGCTCTGAAATTAGAAGAGATTCATCAAAGTAAAAGTAACTGTGACTAAGGACTATGAAAATATAAAGGGATTGACATATGTGGTAATAGGGCAATTAAATCTGTAGCTTTTTCACTGTGATGATTTTATAGCATCTTCTTACTGTTGCCAGTTTGAAAGCTGCCAGCAAATATTTTCTTAATTGCAAAAGGAGACAATGTGTGTCCCACTGTTTCATTCATAACATTTGATTAAGTTGAAGAGGCTGCACTTCTATCTGGGAGAACAAAGAGTTGGAGATGGAAATAGCAAAGACACATTGTGCGTTTGAAAAAAGATCCCAGGAACAAATGATTAACCAGAAATTTTACAGGGGGAAAAAAGTCTACTTGTCTTGACAGAATAGCCTGATCCTGTAATAAACCCTCCCAAAGTCAACAGTTCATAAAGTCTTTTGTTCTAGTAAAAGGGTCTTTAATTTTTAACACAAACTCACACTTTGGTATGCATGAGCTTAAGTAAAATTAGAAGACATGTATATAATAGGATTTAATGGATTATCATCTGCATTTTCCAAAGATGTCAGCTTCTCTCGGCTCTGATGGAGTAGCACTTAATGTAAATTTAATTTGAAGTGATGTATGGAGGGCTTGAGGTGGTACTCTGTGATTCCCTAACTGCCTGGAGAGGCTCTGTGGGTAGCATCTGGATTTGGCTGCTCCACATGCCCAGCAGCATCTACTAACTAGGATTAATGAGGTGGCCTGTTCACCAGTGATCCAAAGGAGGTATGCTACATTTACTCCCAACAATATGAATAGGAGGGCCAGTTTCCTTTGGGGGCACACTGTTTGATGAAACTTAATGATGGTCTCGATATTAGGTGTAATAAATATACTGTATAGAAAGCACTTTTGCTTTGTCAGATTTAAATGTTATTTAATCATAAAATGGTGTTTGGCTTAGCAGGGCTGAGTTAAAGCTCATAATGGCCTCGGATGACATCTTTAAAGCTAATATTTTGCCTAAGTTGGGAAATAAAGTACCAACTTAAAAGATCTAGTATTTACCTTTGAGACAATTAATTTTTTTTTT
>VYZQ01003550.1:93806-107576 GCA_013400655.1 Mystacornis crossleyi | reverse complement strand
TTCTTGTTCAGGAGGAAGGAAACACACTACGTCTGTGCTAGAGTAAAAATGTAAGATTCTAGGTACGGTAAAATCCATAAGCAGCTTTTCTCCTTTGCCTATAACAAAATTCACTACTCTCAGCCTAAGCAGAAAGATAAGAGTTAAGAGTTTGCTACTGGAAGAAAATACTTAAGGTAAGTGCCCTAAATCAGGTGAAGTGAGACTGTATTACCATATAACAAAACTGATGCTTCCAAGGACTTTCGACCTAAAAATCTACTTTAATAGTACAACCTTCTTTCAAATCTGCTGGCTACACCTTCATCATTATGAAGTTAACATTTACAACATAAAAACAGTAAGAAAATCATACCTGTAACAACTCAAGGGTCATGGGAATATTCTTAAGCTCCTTCAACAAATCAAGAGCTCCAGCCTAAAAGAAAGAAAGGAAGAAAATAAAAAAGTCAACTTAGTAGCAATCAGGAACTTCAAATATAATATCAACAATATAATCTTATCTGCCTTCAGGGTCACATACTGGGTTCAAACCAGCAGTTCTCAATTTATCCACAGAACTAGAACAAGGAATGTTCCACTTCATAAACTCAAAGAATTACCAGGCCTTAACTTGGAAATCAAAGTATTCAGTCAAAGCCTAGGGAAGTTTTACTCCATATAACTCAAATGACAGTCAAAGCATTCTGTCAGTTACTACTTAACCAACAGATATCTTCAAGGGTACTTCACTTAAGAGCATCAGAAACAATCCAGACAACAGCAGCAATTTTCAGTTCGGAACAACTGCATCTGTTTTAGCACAAGAACCTGGAGCTGAGAAGCTCTGCACAGTCCATCAATAATGCACACACATATATATAAAACATACACAGACGTCATTCTTAACTGTATTTGTGGTGATGTGGTAAAGCCGTATGTTGTGTGTTTTTCCCCTGTTAAGACTGCTAGGAGAGGTACTAACTAATTCTGTGTAAGCAGCTTTCTAGATAGGCGAGTCAAGTTCAGAGACTGCACTATTAGGCATTAACAAACTCCATACCCAGCTACTCTAACAACTCATTCCTTAGCAATGCAGGCCTTACTTAAAAGAAGTGTTCATAAATGTGAGCCCTGTAATTGTCTTTAACCTCTCCAACGTGACGATTTACCAACTCTACTTCAGCAAAGCTCTGCACCAGCCACTTCTGACTGTGCACGTGGGCTGTCAGACTACACAAACCTCCCAAAGGCTGAGATGATCTGGCTGTTATTCAAGTGCACGTGGTGCTGAACCTGGAAGCTGTGAACAGAAGGGAGGCAACAACTGCCTGCGCATCCAAGAGGCCATTCTACTCAGGCTCAGTTCGTTATCTTCCCACCTTTTTCTTTTTTTTTTCTTTTTTAATTTCTATCTTGCAAATCTGTGGAATTTGATTCCTTTTTCCTTCCTTACCTCTCAACTCATCCTATTTCATTTTGCATTTTGCTTGCTTTTCAAATTCTCCCTAATTAACTTCTGATATGACACCTGTTGCAAGGAAACTTAAAATATTACGCTACATCTGCAGTCTTACAACGTAACCACTAAAGATAAAATAACCACCAGGAGGTTGAGAAAGATAGAAAAGGAACTTTGGAGTCACATCCAAAAACCCTCAGCTCTGGAAACCTTCAAATGACTGCTACAAACTTTGCTTTTCAAACACTTCTGACTCAAAGAAGCCTCGAAACCAAACATTTCACCAAATCCCACCTTACACAAATTCAATTAACGTATAAAGCTAAAGTTTTACAGTTTTGCCATGACAGCAAAAGCCTCATTTAACTTGATTCATGATATACAAAACTTTTCCAGTCTTAACCACAGAATTTTAGCGGGAATGATGCAAGACTGAGAAATGTCATGATGTTTTCAGGTGCTAAATTGAGTTGGCATACTAAACCATATCCTTCTCTCAACAGCCATAAGTGTGGTTTCTTCTGTGCAAACACAGATCCAAATAAAGTAAGTTGATTATCTTCACTGCTACAAAACAAAACCAAATTCAAGAAAATTTTCTTAGCCAAAACAAAACTAACGACAGAAGTCAATGTGCCATTTTTAAAAATGTAATCCAATAAGACTTACCTCCACACCAATTAAGTTATTAGTTAATTGTACACAGCATGTAATTTCAAAATAAACACAGCTTATTGTAGTCTGCAAATTCAACATGAAAATAACACTGTAATGCAAAGTAACATGCTCTTTTAGTCATCTTAGAAATAGTCTAGTCAAAATTCCTCTGCCTGCTATATCCCTTCCCAACTGTACATGGGAAAACAAATTTATTGTTCCCAGAGTAAATGTTTTCCAATACTAGTAACTTGATAGATAGATTAACGAACCATGCAACAATTAAAAAAAAATAAACAGAAAGCAAAACAAATTAAAAAAAAAAAACCACAAACAAAAAAAACCCCAAAACCCTAAAACACACAAACAAACCAAAACTAACCAAAAAACAACAGGTTAATAGATGTTATCTACATTTTGTGCTAGCTTCTGCAAAAATTACCGAAATTTATAATGCACTAATCTTTTCTAAGCCTTCATTTTTCTCTAATCAATTACACTGTGCGCCAAAAATTAGATGCTTTAAAATTAAACTGGTTTTAAACTCATACCAACTAAAAGTTTTTCATAACCACTTTTCTTAGCATAAAGTCAAATGCTCTCTGTATCTCAGCATGGAAGTTGCACAGTACAACTTGTAACTACTTTTATTCTTAATGTAAGACTTCTGTGTTCATAAAAACCCCCAACCATTAAGACCATTGTTATAAATCTTCTTCTTAAAGCATTTCTATAACTTTATAGAAAATGAAAGGCAATGCCCCATTCTCCTAGGCCGGTCGGCTTCCAATTTACCTTCTCACTTAAATTAACAGAAGACACCTTCATACAGATCCAGTAGATTACTCCTCTCAGCTTCTTTCAGTTGGTCAGATCACAACACCACAGAATGGTATCCTATAGTCGTATTTTAAAGCTGTGCTTCAGGCAGTAGAAAACTGAGTACATTTTTGAAGACAGCAGAGCTATCCACTTATAATTCTGTTCTACTTAAAGGACTATAGATTTAATAACACAGACAATTTTATTTTCTTCTCTAAACTTACTCAAGCATTCTTGATTCTTTTAATCCATGGGTGCAGCCTTAGTTTCCACACCTATTCATTACAGCAGCTTAATGAAAGAAAGGTGTACGTACATACTACAAAAGCTCAAAGGAAGGCACTACAGGTTTGAATCCAATCACAGGTCTGAAGGAGGAGTAATACCTATTTCAATTTGAAGCAACAGCAGAAATACGTATTGTACAGTGCATTAAATACTAAATCATATTATTTCCTCCTTCAAAACAGAAGAACTGCATATATCATTTCACTAAAATAGTTATGAAATCTGCACAGCTACAATTAAATGACTGACTCAGAAAGAGTGTCTGCATGGCCTGCCCTTTCAGCTCATCAAAAGAAATGCCACAGAGTGCTTTGCCACAAGCCAGAGTCACCTCTTGTATGAGAGATGAAACATTTCTTGTCATCTGACTCTTGACAGCTTCAGAGTGAGCAAATATCAAAGCTTATTTTTCTCTCTTTTATTATTGATGCGTTTCATCAAATCATTCTCATTCAAAGATACAGACCAAATACCTGTTCTTGATGAGTAAAAATGGAGAAAGGAACTCACAAGAGGTTGTCAAGAGCATCATTATTCAGTGGGTACTTGAGTAATGCATTTCTCAATTCTCTCTCATCTCTGTGAGACAATAAAGCACCGCTTCATAGAGACTACCTTAAAATTTTGCTACAGTTATCATTGTAACTGCAGGGCAGAATTAGGTAGGAAATCACTTTGTGCAATTAAAAAAATATCTCGTAAATGACAAAGACAAGTAAGAAAAACACAGAGACATCTTCTGGTTTGAATGCCAGTGGACATCCTCTCCTTTGATACAGCTAGGGGTTCTTATCATGCTACACAGATGAGCTTTGGACAAACTGTCAGACCTCCACTCTTGGCCACAGTGGCAGCTCACTGAGAAAACATCAAAGCAACAATAGAGCCACTTGTGTGTAGTAAGGAGCTGCAGTAAAGGAGCTCTGTTTCAGCACAGTGCAAAAGCCCAACTGCCTCCATCCCACACTCTCAGTCCTCGGATAGAGGTGAAAATGAAGGTCCAGCACTGGCTCCAGCCAGGCACAGCCTGGCCCAGCTGTGCCCACTGTGTTCAGCCACGTCAGACCGATGCTGACCCCAAAGAAGTCACTGCACCGCTCCCCAGAGCTCTGAAAGTTAATTAGGTTACAAGTGCCAGAGTGGGAATACATGTTCCCACCTGCTGTTAGGAATTTGGAATAAATCAGGAATTTCTTAGGAATTTCTCAGATCACAGAAAAATACCCTGTGGTCACCTGCAACATCCCTGGTATTGCTACTCCCCAGGATCAACAGTCATTCTCATATTACCTGAGAGCTGTCATTTTCCTTCTGTTGTCAAAAGTTTTACAAATAAAACTGAGATGGCTGCCCTTTATCATTCTCATGACTGTAATATTTAAGCATTTCGGTCAGTAAGTTTTCACCCTTTCAACACCTTGTAGGAAAGAGCCCATTTCAATTTTAGAGAAAGTGAGACACCATATGCTGTTGTGCTTAAAAGTATGGAGAATAGAAATAAAAACAAAGACAAAAAAACAGAATAAATAAACTTCATTAACAAAAAATTCTTTCCTCCAGACAAGGTTCTTGCTGCCACAATGCATCATTTGAGAGTTCAAATATATCAGAACTAAACCATGCCATATTATAGAAACTCAAGAATTGAAGCACTGCTTGTGTGTACTTGCAATGAATTTGTTTGTATTCTGAACTAAACAAATTTCATTAGTTTAATGTAACCAGTATTTCTATAAATATGCAAATATTATTAATAACGCTCTTTATACTGCCCAGTGGTAAGCAATAGCAAAAATACTTTATCTATAAAGTGGAATTCCACAGTGCTGAGTTCTGAACTATCACTGTTATTAAGCTTTTAATGTACTATCATAACATACAGAAAAAATCCCTTAACTTTCTGTATGTAATAGTACCTTGCAGGAAGAACAACAATCACAAATACAAGCACAAATTTCCAGAGAATAACAATGTGCCCACCTGATAAAGAAGTATCAAAACAGAGTTTACAATTTACTTGCATGCTATTTTATGTACAACCATGATCAGTTATCTGGCTGTTCATCCACATTCTGATTTTACTTACTTTGATGTGTTTGCAGACATCGTATAAACACCGTACGTTATCTGAGCTCCGTACGAAGGGCACACATGACAAGAGCACTTGAGTTAAGCCAACTGAATCCTACCTAACTATATTCAACCTCCGTTCTGAGGCACAACAATCTCTAGATTAAGAAACACAATTAAAAGTGTTGCAGGTTAAAGAAAAAAAAAAGAGAAAGAAAAAAGGCTCACATTCCCCTTCTGTTTGTGACGTTTACCCACTCAACTCTGGCCCTGCCGCAGCTGGGTTTGGGCTCTTCACTCATATCTGTTTTTACATACCATCTNTCCATCTTCTTGGCGATGCGGATGATCTCGTCCTCCGTGGCCATGGCGGCGGCGGCCCGGGCGGCGCCAGGCAGCGCGTGTGGAGCGCCGGCCGCGGGAGCCAGGCAGCGCTGCCGCACGCCGAGAGCAGGGGCGGGGCTGCGGCCGCTCCCGCACCGCACTCCCCCCGAAAATGCCCCAAACCCAGCAAAAGTACCGTGTCTGACTAATGACAACCTTCGCTGGGCACCGCACCAAGTGTGACCGAGCTCAAGAAGCGTTTGGACAACGCTCTTCAGGCCCATGGTGTGATTCTTGGGGTGTCCTGTGCGGGGCCAGGAGTTGGACTCNAACTAAACAAATTTCATTAGTTTAATGTAACCAGTATTTCTATAAATATGCAAATATTATTAATAACGCTCTTTATACTGCCCAGTGGTAAGCAATAGCAAAAATACTTTATCTATAAAGTGGAATTCCACAGTGCTGAGTTCTGAACTATCACTGTTATTAAGCTTTTAATGTACTATCATAACATACAGAAAAAATCCCTTAACTTTCTGTATGTAATAGTACCTTGCAGGAAGAACAACAATCACAAATACAAGCACAAATTTCCAGAGAATAACAATGTGCCCACCTGATAAAGAAGTATCAAACAGAGTTTACAATTTACTTGCATGCTATTTTATGTACAACCATGATCAGTTATCTGGCTGTTCATCCACATTCTGATTTTACTTACTTTGATGTGTTTGCAGACATCGTATAAACACCGTACGTTATCTGAGCTCTGTACGAAGGGCACACATGACAAGAGCACTTGAGTTAAGCCAACTGAATCCTACCTAACTATACTCAACCTCCGCTCTGAGGCACAACAATCTCTAGATTAAGAAACACAATTAAAAGTGTTGCAGGTTAAAGAAAAAAAAAAGAGAAAGAAAAAAGGCTCACATTCCCCTTCTGTTTGTGACGTTTACCCACTCAACTCTGGCCCTGCCGCAGCTGGGTTTGGGCTCTTCACTCATATCTGTTTTTACATACCATCTAAAACTCCCGTTTTCGGGCCTAAAAGTGACAGCACCTCCTGTACAGAGGGCCATCTCCGCAGGCATTCTCCTGGGGGTGACAGGCTTTCCCCCACGCCCCCGAGCGAGGCCAACCCCGCGGTTTCAGCGAGCAGGAAGCGGAGGGCGCAGCCGCTCTCAAGCAGGGCCGGTGTCCGGGCGGGAACCTCCTCTCGGCCGAATGCTCTGGAGCCAGGGCGGCGCGGCCGCTCCGCCGGGGAGCGGAACCGGCTGCCGGCCCCGCTGCTGTGGCGGCGGGGCNTTGTGGATCCCTTCCAAATCAGAGATTCGGTGATTCTGTGAGCCTCCTACCTTCTCCCTCTGCCAGCGAGGCTGCTAACGCTGCCCCTGTTCGTACGCCGCTAACACAGCGCGAACCTCACCGCCCGGAATTCCCTTCCTACGACCGAGCTTTTCCTCTGCTAGCAGGAGGCCCAGAATTACAGCAGACACTTGATTTTTATTAGCGTCAAAGGGATGGGGAAAAGCCCCTCTCCCCTCTAACAGGAAAGGTTTATACATATAAATGTTTTGGGGTGTTGGTTTTTTCTTTTTAAGAAGCCTAAGTGCTACTTTTATGTTAAATGGAGTGAGGGTTTCAAATTGCAACTTCAGAGTGAAGTTTGGAAGATACAAGTTCGGAGTCAGTATAACAGAGCAGGAGATAAACTGTGACATTGCCCAAGCATCACAACTGTGAGGTGCTACAGTGCTTCTTAGATCCTATCTAACTCTTGCATGTGTTCCAGTGGGAACATAGAAATATTACACATCATTACTGATGGAATTCTGTTCGACTGAGCTAGAGGCCTCGATACTGCGACTTTTAGTTAAGAACAGCATCATGAAACCATTTTTGCTGCACAACAGGAGTGTCTACTTCACAAAAACAGTAGGCACATCTGAAGGTTACAGGAAGATTATCCCTCCCTAAGATGCAGGAGGGTGCTTAAACAGCCGCTCAAATCCATTATTAGTAAGCAGTCGAATGCTGCGGATGCCCCAGTTGTGAACTGGGCACTGTGAAAGATGTGCCTTTTGGAGAATCGGCAAGGCAGGCCTTTTCCTTGAACATTACTCAAGGCAGCCATTATGGCAAGAACTGTCAATACCCTTGTCTGTCGTGCATTGGGCAGCAAGACTGTCCCGTGTTTTGAAGCCAAATGGAGACAGGTGGGTTTGGGGCACTGCTGCACCCTGCTCAGTGCACACAGTGGTCATCTCTAAGGCCTGCACAGAGACAGACTTATTAGAAGCAATTAAAATTATTTGGGACCTCCACAGGATCTTCCCCCCAGGTAAGAACGAGGCCATGAACTGGACAAGCATATCGAAACTTTGTCTGCAGTTTGTTTGGTTTTTTTTAATTCCATCCAACAGCAGGTAAAGAAACCCCACAAGAACAAAGAAATTATTTTTTAAGGCAAATAATACCTTTTCATTCAGGAGCAGATTTTGGGGAGACAAAAATAAAATAATGCTGCTTGTCACAATATTTAAGGGATCATGCCAGTTCAGGATTAATTCCATTTTGTCTAGATTTAGTTACCTAATACCTGTAATAATTGAACACCGGTATTTAACCTGATGCTAACCTCAAATGAAGTTTAGCATCATTTTTGCCACAATCACATCAATGATAAAAGCAACACACAGGGTGTTGGCAGCTCAGAGCTACACTACAGGATCAACAAGCTTGTACAGGTTCTATAGCAGGTGCAAGTTAGGTCAGGGACAACACAATCACAAAACTAGGAATCTTAAATCAGTCAGTTTGGTAAATTTAAATGTATTTAAGCTCTGGAATAAAGTCACACAGACTTTTCTAAAATTTCTTTTAAAAATACAGTTCAACACCGACTTCACTGGAAATGCATGAAAAGAGTTCAAAATGCAGATGAAATCTATTAACATCCAAAATATATCAGGTGAGAAACTGACAACTGTAAATTAAATCCCATGAGTGCCCTTATAAAAGGCAAAGCACATTACACTTATTTAACATCTAATCTTAAAAAAGAGAAATATTTCAGCAGGGAAATCAAAGAATAATCAGATGGCAATGCTTTTTTTTTTTTTGCAAGTAGATGCATTAAAAGAAAACATAATACAGCTCACATTATTTATATTGTATGCTACAATACCAGAATGGTATCGATTAACTGAACCAGTACAAGCCAGATTCTTCATATCAGCTGCTCTATCAAACTTGGGACAGCAAATCTTTATTGAAAAGAAACACACAGCACCCCACAGGGTTGTTCTCTTTTAGCTGGTTCTAAACCAAGCAGCTTTGTACAGCACCAATCTCTTCTATAACATGTCACTCCAAGGCCAAAGAAGAGTAGAACAGGGAAAAGCGACCCTTTCCTTTCTATTTAGCCTTTTTCTCCTAAATTCACCCATTAGAAAGAAGAAATAACACACTGTTTGTTGCACTGCACTTACCTGTTATGGCACATCCTCACCATTCCTTTGCAACATTTTCTAAAGGGTATTGCACACCTGCTCACGCAGAAAGCCTGGATCCAACTCCCAAAAGCCTGGCATTTGCTGGACCACGGGGCCTTCTACAATACTAAGCCTCACCAGGCAGAGGTGACTTTCCTAAAAAAGTGCACGTATGAAATAATGATTTTTACTGACTAGTCTCATTTGATATGAGACAGCATCTTCAGAAATTTGGGGCATGAGGGGCAACACAGTGGCACACTTTACTACTACAGAATTTGTAGTAAAGGATCTCTGAACTGCTATCAAGGCACTTAAAATCCTACATTTTCAGGACTGATATTCTGTATGGAAAAAGCTCCTCTAATCAAGTATTAACACAGCTGCGCAAAACGTAACGTTCACAGCACTGCAAAAGGTTTTATGTAGCTACGTTATGGCTATTAACTCTCTCCTCTTTATCTGAGCCCTGAGTGCCCTGAGATCTTCCAAAACAGAATCTCAGCTGGGCTGAATCAGCCAAGTGGTCCCCAACCTTTGCAGAGGAAGAGGAGATGACATAAAGGGAATACATAAGGGGAACTACAGCAAACAGAAGTTCCAATTTCTCATAACAAGATTTTCTTCAAAACTTTCTGAAATAGCAATATACATCTTGATTAGTTGTTCTATAGTTATACAACAGATGGGTTGGGTTTGTTTTATTTACTTTTTCAAAATGTTATTTACACTTTCAAAATGTCTTCACTTTTTTCAACTTAGAAGCAGTAACTGCAGGCATTTAAATATAAAAAAAGATTAAGCTAATGTTTTGGGCTTTTTACTTCTTTTTTAGATTTTAGAGTTTTTAAGTTTGTTAGACTTCTCTATTCTGTGGCAACTTTTACTTATTATAGACTTAAAATATTTAAGCCTTTTAAAGATCGCCTCCAATAATTTCAAATACTACAACACAGGTAGCAAATTATTTCAAGCACAAAGTACTTTCATAGTTTGCTTGTATTCACAACCAAGGAACATTCAGACGCCATCTGCTCCATCTGTTAATACAGAGAAGCAGCTCTTTAAAGCAAACTTTAAACAAGGGAAGTCTACCTTCTCCACACAAGCTAAACCTCCCACTTAGGTGCCTGAAGCAAGTTCACTACACCTCAGCAAACTCTCTGGAAGTTTTAAGTTTTACAAGTTTTGCAGATAAAAAAGGAGGCAATGGGTTCCTCTTTTCTAGTAATTGGTCCTAAAAGAAAAACATTATCTACATGTTCACTTTGTGGATGCCCAGTAAATTACACAAGTACTTTGTTTAAATCAACTTTAATCAGCGACATCAAAGGCACTCATTCAACTCAAAGAGAATTTTAAAAATTGCCTGCTATCCCAAAGGCAAATGGTGGTAAGATGAGAGTAGCAAGCAACAAAAAGGAAGAAAAAAGGGGTGGGGGGGACAGAAAGGGGGAATCTGTTCTACCGTTTTTAATCTTCAAAGAATCACATTTTCAATTTAACCACCAGACATTCTGAAAACTTCTTGAGTCACGTTCTTCACTTACACCACTGTTCTCATATTATATTTGATAAAGTTTAATACAATACTACATTGTGTTGTTTTGGGGGTTTTTACTATGCTAGTATGCTATTTCTCCTCACAATTACCTTATCAGGGATGCCAGGGCTGAAAGTAAATAGAAACTCAGCATTACTCAAAATGTTTTTCATAAAATATAAACTGGCAGATTACCCTGTGTAATAGTGCATCTTTATTGTTACTAGCTATTCTTAGATTCTTGATTTGCCACAACATATTCACATAGAGCACTGCATCTAGCCTGCATTCCCACACATTCATGGAATTCCTCACTGTACTCCACACTGACTTTTGGGCACTGCAGTCTGTGGAGACAAGTGGCCTTTTAGTGGCTTTAAGCTGCTTGAGGGGGGAAGTCTGCCCTTACCACAGGTACACCCCACTCCCTCTCTTCCCAGATAATCCCACAATTTTTCTAGAGCACCCTGCACTATCAGTATAGCACTGATCACCCTCAAGTATTAAACTAAATAGCGCACGTAACCCCTGACCTGAAAATTGTTTCTTTAACAAATCTGTTAAGTGGTGGGCATGCCAAACCTTAATCAACTTCAAAGCCTTTCCAACAACACAAAACCCCCAGAGAACGGTGTAGCAATACAGCGTGAGAAGACTTTGGCTCTTCAGCGTCCTAGAACAATACTGCTGGAAAATACCTTCATTTCTTCTGTCTTTCAAAGTTATTGCAAATTCCAAGAAAACAAGTTAAAATAAAATTAACCCAGAATATGAAAACTACCCTCCAATCATACTTAGGATTCTTTCAAGAAAGTAGCAAAACGTAACTTGGTAAGTGATTTTCATTTCTTTCCAGTAACTACAAATCACTGTTCTGTATTATAGTATGCATATATTACCATGAGATACATTTGCAAGGAGCCTCTAGAGTGCCTGTTTCACAACATGTAAAAACTCAACTTCCTTCAGGTAAGCATGGAAAAAAATCTTTAGTACTTGTCCAAATGCCAATTGAAATTTATTCTGCAATAATTAAAAATGGAAAGATTTTACATTTTCCTTACTACAGAAATAATTTCCAAAGTTAAGACTTCTTATCATTAATAAAATTAGTAAAATAAATTACATCTTAGTTGTTTATATTAAACATAAATGGCTTATACTTTGTAACACAAGGAGTAAGCGTTCAGCATTTGTTTATAAAATTTAAGAGACACAAGCCTTGTACACACGGCTTCGTTAACACCTTACAGTCTGCCCTCAGTCATATCCATCAATCCAAATAGCACCTCTATATAAAAGATGCATCCAAATGATTCCAATGAAGGGCAGAATACTCTGTTAGAGAGAACATGTTTTAATTAACAGTTCTAATACCAGTTTTACAGTGTACAGTACTTTTATCAATCTACTGTGTTGTAATCATACAAGATAGGAGGAAGAGACCAAGTCATACAGCCCTCACCACAGTACAGAGCCCAGTACAGTTTTACCTCAAGGACTGCTGGAAAATTTGGCTTATATTATGTAATTCAGCATGTTTATTGAAAAGTGGGCAACATATTCCAACAAGGAGTCAGACTTCTGACAGCACAAAACTGCAGTCAAATTTAAGTACCATTTTGAAATTAAGAGCACATTAGGGAGTTAGATACCCATTGAAACAAACTGATCTGCAAGCAAGGTATTTTCTTATCAATGCTTTCACAGGCTTTATAGATATCATCTCCTTTGGTGGAAAGTCTAACACTACAAAAAATAGACATTATTGAACAGTTTCAAACTGTAGTTTCTGAGGATAGGACATTCATATTTAGAATACTGACAGTCCAACATCTCTATTTTAATACAATACTATGAAAACTCCTCCATCAGACTGAGCTATGATTCAGCCTCAAGTACATGCATTGTAACAACAATCCCAGCATCAAATCATTTCAGGTGGTGAAGAAGTTCAGCTACAAGATCATATACAAAGCTTTCAAACCAGCTGGGAAGTTACAAAAGACAGGAGCTCAACATACACAGTGTAATGTGGGAGGAGACACAGACTTGAAGTTTCTTAAAGAGAAAGAAAAGAGCTTCTGGGCTCTTTAAGAACCCCCAACTACAATATAAATATATATTCCTGAAGAAAAAAAAAAAATGAGGAGAATTCTTCCTAGAATACAGAAATTCAAAGTAAGTCGAAACATTTACTTATATTTACTTTGGTAACACGAGTCTTTGTAGATAAAGCAAGCAGCAAAACAATAATATGAAAAAGAATCTTGTTATGATAGCTGAATATTTGAACAAAGTTAACACATAAAAAGCATTTCTAGAAAAACATCTGAAAGCATCATGACAGTGACAGTTGAAGCTGACTTGGATTAGAATGGCTAAGGACTAGAAAGTGACCACAAGCTGTAAACACAGTTCACCAAACTGAAGAAAGTGTTATGAAGCTAACACAGAATGAAGCTAGGGCAGATCTCATTTTAACATGTTAAAAATACTCTTTTAAACTAATTCTTGCAGAAGGAAAAATGTCTGAAATGAGCAGCTGTTATCAACAAATCTACAAACAGAACATGAAAATAATGAAGGAAAAATTAGAAGCTTGTGCAAGAACTTTGGAAATACACCAATGTTCAGGGAATTATTTAGACAACAGGGGAATGAAGATAAATCTAAAGACTAGGAGAAATAACATATAGTTTGCTCACCAAGAGTGCAATTCAGCAAAATTGTAAAATCAGCTAATGCAATTTGGGAATGACTCCAAGCTAGGATATAATGTTTTCTCAAAAGAACTTTGGCACAACTACAGTAAGAATATTATGATTTCTTCTGTGAACTAAATTAACTGAAAGACAAATTGGCAGATCTATAGAAGAGAGTGACTGAGAGAAATGACTAATTAAACTTCAAAGTTAGTAAAAATGCCCTCTAAACTACACAGATGGAGTATCTAAAACTGTTTCACTACCATTTAAGAAAAAAACTCCTTTTCAATTTTACATATTAAGAGATGTTTAATAAACCAGAGAAACTGGATTAGAAAAGAAGCAGCTTCCTAAAAATGAAGTGCAACACATTAAAAAAAAAAAAAAAGCACTGAAAACTGGTAACTCAGACTAGGT
>VYZQ01003550.1:43144-93737 GCA_013400655.1 Mystacornis crossleyi | reverse complement strand
AGAGAACCTGATTAAAAAAAAAAGCAGCTTCCAAAAAAAGAAGTGAAAAAAATTAAAAAAAAAAAAAAGCACTGAAAACTGGTAACTCAGACTAGGTAAACAGGTCAGATCTCTGGCAGCAGCAATGTCAAAGGAGAGATATAAAGGTGCAATTCCTCACATATGTATTTGTACTGGCAGATGCCTGATATAAATCCACATACACTGTAAGAGGACCCCTGGGAGAGGAAAAGTACCTTAAATGCAGGTGTCAAGCACAGTGCGGACATGACAGACACATCCAAAATAGAAATATTCTTTGACTGAAAGCATATTATAGGATAGAACACTGTTATGCAGCATATTATGCAGTAAAAAGTGTAGTGCATTTTTTAAAACATTCCTAGTGTGGTGACAGCCTCTGAATGCTACAGAACAGCTGTTTCCAGCAGTAAATTATGGCTCTTAACTGAAAAAAGCTATTGAGTGTGCATCAACTCCTGTAAACCTGTGCATTCTACAATTTTAAGCTTCTGAAAGATGAAACATTCTGCATCTTGTAAATTTACTTTTTTTTCCCCCCAGGATAGATCTTCATATTCCTAGGCTATACTGATCTAGGGAAATGTAGAAGGATAAATCTGAAAATAAAATGCTTTGTTCCTATTCAGCCAAAAAAAAAAAAAAAAAAAAAAAAAAAAAAAAATCAAGTCTTGACATGTAATAAGAGAATTATATGGCATAATCTAAAAGTATCAATTTAAAGTTTACCTAAGTTATACCCCAATTGCACTTATATTTCTAGTAAAAATAATTCAAATAAGTTGGTGTGTTTTACAGATGAGAGTTCAACAATACACAGAACTATGCAGCTGCACTATTTTCAGTTATTTACTCCAAAGCAGACAGAAAAAAAAAACCCCAAAACTATATTCTGCAGTTGTTCTGTGAAATACATAAACAAATGAAAACTAAAACAACTAAAACATAAGATGAATATTCAGTATGAAAACTAGAATTTTTTAATGAAACTCAAATTCATCCTATGCACTTCTTCAGAGTTCTATTCCAAGTCAACATTTGCAACGAGTTTAACAGAAAAAAGACAATAAGTGACAAACAACAGTCTAATAAGGAATGAGTCCCTTTTAGAATTTCCACAGTATTTACCTATATAAACAGTTTAAAATTGAGGTGGTTTAAATATAAGAAACGCCTTTGCTGACTTCTAGCCATTATAGCCCAATCCTTCTTACCCGTTAAACAATTAAAATATAATCCTTAAAGCTTTATCCTTAGTAGCATTTATTCTACCACTATATGCCCACTACGTTACATGTTCTGTACTTTATGCCCACTGCGTTTTAGGTTGTGTTCTTTATGCATTCATTACACAAAAGAAATCTTGTCATATGTTTTCAATGAGTATTAAGAACAAATCATGTCTCAAGTAAAACTAAACTGGTCACATCTATGTTGCTCACTTAAATTTAGTTTTTTATTGTTTGTACAAATAGTTTAAAATTCTGCAATCAAGAAAAAAAAAATCAGACATCTTAAAACAATTACATTCTGTCATTGTTACCTAGTTCCCTCATTCATATCCTTCCCACCACTGGGTGATGAATACTAAAAAGATTACCATTTCTTGCACATGTGTATTATTTAATCTTCATTTTAAGTATAAATTTGCAACACAGTAGTAACACTGCAGGTATAGAAATAATGTTTCCTATCAGGCATATGAAAAGATTTAACACTCTACCACAGTTGATGCTGGTGTATTTATAGAGAAGGCTTCTCACAGATCAGTTCAGTCTACGGGAGGTAGATGTTTGTCTATGAACTGTTTTACATCCATCATCTCCTATTTAAAGATAAAAGTATGCATTAGTTGAAGTTCTCTACTACTACACAATCAGCTACACTAAATCATGCTTTAACATTTCAGTTATAATGAGCAGCTGGGTGAGAAATACTGAGCACTTAGTTACTTGATTACCACTCGGCACACAAGTCAAGGCTGATAACTTGAGGGCGCTATGCACTCAGAAGAGGCTAAAATACAAGAAAAAAAGCAAAGACTACTTTTTCTTTCTCTCTGAAGTTGAACAGGCAAGCTACATATTAATCATCAAGTGATTTTGATAGCATCAGGCTGACTATGTGTAGGGTTTCAATGTAGCCAAGGCCATAGCTTCGTGTGTACTTTAAACTTTTACAAGTTAGCAGCAGCATGAAAAGCCAGCAACTCCTCCTCCTAACCATTCACTTTCATTTTCACCATGCTTGCTTTCTTCCTCAAGGAAAAGCAATGCAGCAAACTAGACTGAGAAACTAATCCATATGATCTTTTTTTAATTAAGTCACTGTTGTAAGAAACAACACATTACTAATATATTTGTGCAACAACTCGGCAATATTATAGTCTAAATGCAATACTACTGGGTAACTGTTGCAAAGAAGTTGTTCAAAGGTACCGTTCCCACAAGATGCAACAATCCAAATTAACAATGTTACTGCTGCTGACAAATGGCAAATCTGTTCTTTGCCTCCTCTTTGAGTTCGTGTTCCTATCACTTACTTTGCATGAGTTTTGATGCTCCAGCTCCCTACAGCTGCAAACACTGGAGCCAGCAGCTTTTGCCATTTTAACAAGTTCAAAAGAAGTTTCATCTGCCCCAGAGTTGGTACAAGGAGGAAGTAAGGGCCACAAGGCCCTGAGCAGACGGAGTCCACCCCTTTCTGGCAGCAGGAAGTTACTACATCAGCTCAGCTGTGTGCTGAGCCAGAACCATAAATACAGGTTCTGAGGCTGCCTCTTCCATAGTGTCAGCCGTCCCTACATATTCCTTCGATGTCTCCATCCACAGAGCTACCAGGATTCTTCTCTCCAAAATACCATCTTGGACATACGCTATGAGAATCTGTCTTCTAATTCAGGTTAAGTTTTGTTTCTCTTTTTTACTAAGCAAATAATAATAATTTGGGAAAAAAAGCATTTTATAGACCAAGTTGCCTAGTCCCAAAGCACTTATGAGGAAGTTCTTACTAGTCATATGAACTTTTGCTTTGGATGCTTTTTTAGCCCAGAACTCACCAAAATAAATAGCATGAAGCACTTGTTATTGTAAAAAAACCCAAAACAAACCAAACAAAACTAACAAAAATTAATCCCCCTCCCCAAAACCTATGAATGTTTGTTTTGAGGGAAAAGAATTAACTATACCCAGCTAAAACAGGATGTATTAAGAAAATTACCTCAAGAGATGAACTATGCATCAGGCCAGAGTAAGTCTTGAAGGTCACGTTGGCTGGATTTATCATAGTCTTTAGCTTCTCAACAGTGAGGGAACCGAACATTAAAGGAACCAGGGGGTCACAGTCCCCATGGCATTGAAGAACAGCAATATCCTTGTTGACACCACTGATAGGGCCCTGGGAGACGTGGAATAAGACAGGAGAAGAGAAGAAAGAAACACTAAGTGGAGATAAGGCGAACACCTTTGAAATAAAATAATCCCATGGCACTATAGCCTGTGGCATGACAAGTAAGTTGAATTGTGAGGGGAAAAAAAGTACAATGTACAGTCTGAAAGCTTCTTATGAAGCCAGCTCTGTACCTGACAACACACTAAGCTCAAAGACCTGAAAATAAAATTTTGGTAAAAGGTTTTATAACAGAAAGTCATGATTTCTAGTCAAGTAAAAACCTGAAACTTTGCTCAAACATCTCTAAGAGAGTGGCTTGTAGATGGAACAAACGGCAGATAGAAAATTAATCTTCAAGGAAAATTTTTATATCCTTTATAGTTTCCAGTAGTGTCATTTTAAGCAGAAATTGCTAGAGTGTTTCCTCATTTTCCTTACTTAACAAAATTAAAATTCCAGAACCCTATTTAAAAAACTTCCAAGTTATCAAAGAACTGTCAACATCTGGTAATAAGGATGGCCACTAATTCCCGCACAAGATGCCATCTTCAGATACACTCATTCCCCCAGTGCAAATTACCTTAGGAAAGAAACAAATACCTGAGGAAAAGAGGCCCGTAGAGGAAGCCAACAGCTGAGGGCTATGACACCTGCTAATTTTTGATGTGTTGTAAGAGCTGTATACAATGATAATGCACCTCCCTAAAATAAAGAGATGAAAGTATTAGAGTAATGACAATAAAGTTCTTCTTAATGTTTGTTTCAAGATCTCTGGTTTCTCCTTTAAAGGTCTTTTTATATTCTAATCTGTTCTTCTTTAGAGCCAACACTAAAAACAGTGTTTATGTACAACATCTGTTTCGCTTTTTCTCCTTCCCTCCAAGTCCATGTGGTCAATTCAGAAGTAACCCAGCAAATTTACTGTAACTAACAGCTGTCAAAAAACCCCCAAACTATTACTCACAACAGTATTATCACTACTTTAATATTTAATCTATTTGCATGTAGACTGGGGAGTTGCTACCTACCTACCACAGATGCCTTAAAAGTATGAAGGAAAAGATTTCCCAAATAAATCCGGACCACCAAATACCTACCACATTCAAATTAAAAGTACTACCAAGATTTTCAAGAAAAACTATGTAGGTTATATGCATAAAGGTTTTAAACAGACTATTAATTTTAGTATTTTTTTACACATGCATGTTCATTTTCCAGTGAAGAGTAATTATTTGCATAAAACGAAAAAACTTTATTTGTTAAAGCAAAGGTAAATTGACACCTTAAAATTTTAGAGGCATCTGACATCAGCTGATTTCAATTTAAGTGTCTGGGCTTCCAAATTAATAAAGCTAGGTTACTTCGCTAGAAAAAGGACAATGGTTCTTTCCAACTATACCTTACCTGAGAAAAGCCTCCCAAAATAATTCTATTAGAAGGAATTCCATTTCTTACTTCTTGATCTATCAGTGCTTTAACTGCAACATAAATAAAGGCCAGTAGTTAAAATCCACTTCATTCTCTACAAAGTCCGAAAGAGGAAAGATGCCTTCTTCCTGGCATGAACAGAAAGCCAGTGAAAGGAAAAATCTAGGCTGCTATACATTAAAAGTACCAAAAGATCTAGAGGACAGTCAGAAATATCAGTGCCACTGCATCATCTCCAAAGAGAAAAACATGCAAATAAGTCTTGCAAAAGCCCCAGTGCTGGGAAGATGGTATCCTCTTCCAAGTAAAAGCAACATAACTGGATGCTAATACAACTCTAACCTGCTGCAGTACGTGAAAGCTCTTAAAAACAACCTGAACTTGTTCCCATATTTCAGAGTATGAAGTGTTTATATCGGTGAATTACTCTACTTACTAATGAAGTTAAAAAACAAACAATAAACAACTCATCTAGCTAAACTTTGGTCAGGGATAATACCATATACACATACTCTTTTCCCTAATAATTCTGTCTTTGGAAAACCTGTTTCAGATTGGTAGTTCCTTTCTGAGAACACCCAGAAGTACTTTTAAGACATAAAAAATACTCCTAAGCATACCACTCTCCGCCGCCTGCTTGATCCCAGCTTCATCTTCCTGTGAATCTGGAGAAAGTCCAATGATATCAAACCTTATGAAAACATCAACAAAAGCATTACTCATTAGAGCATCCATTCCACTTCCTTAACACACAAATAGTAAAATTTGGATGTTTTCCAGGCAAAAATGTTAGCTGTCATATTGTTTAGTACCAACTCCCCATAGATTACAAGAAACAGTGGACAATCTGTGAATGTGGCTTCAAAGACTAGTCAACAAGGCTTTTCTGAGTTTTGCCATCTTCTGCAATTTACTGCAGATTAAGCAGCTCAGTTGTGATATTTGCTTCAAAAACATTAGCAGGAATTTTGCTGCATGTACAAATTAAAATATGGTTTGAAGAAATACAAGAAAAACAAACAGAAGTTACTTTAGGGGGGGAAAAAGGCGCCCAAAACCCAACAAAACTGAAAACTGGTTTAAGATCATTGAAATCCATATTCTTCTTGTTCTCTGTTCATAATGGATATTCTAAAGAACGATTTCTACATCTCCTACTGACCCATCAAATGTTACTCACTAGTAGCAGTAATATTTCCAATCCAAGTCTCTACTTCTACTGACTATGAATTCATACACAATGCATACTACAGACCATACCTGTAAAATACAGTGGGGTTTTGCTCTAAGATATACAGATTAGTCCTGAGGAATAACCACTACCTCAGGTACAAAAGGATAATTAGACTGTACTCATGACAGCACTTTTACAAGAACAGAACTAAAGCAAAAAGGTTTTTACACTTGCATGTGATTAAAACCAGACACTCAGGTTGTTCACAATTTTAAATTACGAACAGTGAGTTCATACCTCCAGATATAATTTGATTAGAACCGTCTGCATTTACACAAATACTTACCATGATGGCATAGACATGTTCATGTTCAAAGAAACTGGCATAACTGGCCTAGAAATGAGAATGAACACCCCTGACATAAGATATATACTGAAATTCAATAAATGCAGATGCAGTAACATCATGAAGTTACATATCCCCTAACTCTGTCTTATTTTTACACAGTAATTAACATTAGTGGCTTTGCAGCATCTGCTGAAGAAGCTCTCTTGAAACCTGCCAGCCCAAGCACATTTAATATTCAGGGTTGAATTACCACCCTCTATGGAGAGCAAGCAAAACATTAATGGGCTCCTTTAAATGTGTGTGAGTGCATAAATCTCATACACGTATTTTTAATACACAGATGTAATTTAGTTATTTCTAAGTAGGAGTTATTTATCACAGTTCCACACACATGTTCAGTGGATTAAGGCACCTTATACAGCAGCACCAGCAGGAAGCAGCCAAATGCAGCACGTGGTGGAGCCTGGCCACGCATGCTTCTGTCAACAGCTGAATCTGCTTAGGCAGTGCCTGCCTTCACTGCTGGACTCCTTCCCACCCCTGTGCTGATGTGTGGCATCTTTTCAGCCATACCAAGACAGTTTCAATGGATCATGCCATGGATCAAATCTGGCTTTAGTTGTATTCTATAGGAACTGAGCAGCATAAGTTCTCTGGGGAAGGACTGAAAGAAGACAAAGGGCAAGCAAAGAAAACAGCAGATACTGCTAAGCTCCTTTTGAATGGCTCAGCAAAGCTTGGCCATGTGGTAAAATAAATGAATAAATCACAGCTCAGTAATACACCAAAACATTGCTTCCTTTTCTCCCTATCATCTCTGCTCCGCGTCTGCCAAAACGGCTGGAGCAAAAGACAATCTGAATCCTGAATTAAAATAAATTAAGGTTATACTTTATTAGTTTTTCTACCACCAAGTAAATACTAAATAGATCTTACTGCCTTATTTACTGATGCCTGACTGTGCTTAGAAGTATTTAACTTCTCAAATTGCGCAAAGACAGCTCAAATTGCTTTATTTGCTGAAAATATCAATATCCTGTCAATCTTTAAATTTCTTTGTAAGCTACAGCAAGTTTCAATCTACTATACACACACCCAAGTTTAAGTACACGTACCTAATACAAATTATGTGTAATGGTAAGTAAAATACAAAAAAAAAAAATTATTCTTTGACAAAACTGTTTTTGATAAAAGACTGGTGGGGGTGGTAGGGGAAGAAACAACCCAGTGAAAAAATGTCAAAATAACATAATTTTGCACATAATTAGTAACAAAACAAAAAATCCAAATAAAAATGCAATTTTGCCCCAAAGTAAATCACACAGCAGTTCCTAAAAACAAGAAACATTTAATAGCATCAACATTATTTTAGAGTGGGCTTTTATGTAAAAAACGAAATGCAGAGATAGCCAAATACCGTTTAACTTCATAATCTGTGCAAGTGCTGCAAGTGCCTTAACATGCAACTCTACAGAAAAAGGTAAAACGAAAAGTTACAAACTTACGCATGTGGGCAAATGTATTTCACATGGGGGCTTTTGATACCAGCAAGTGCTTCTGACCATCCGTGCCTGTTAACAAAAGTATATTCAATTGCATTTATGTTTTGGCTTAGCTCTTATTTCTGTGTTGGTGCATCAGCACAGACCAAGTATGAAATATGCTGAATTAGATCAATATAAACACACTCCTAGAAAATGTTTACATCAACCACAGTATACCATGAATTTAGTACTAAACTTAGAAGGTTTGTTCAGCCCTTGAATGCTTGTGGCACATATACAGTCAGGGAGACATGATCTACTTTGACTGCCGTAGTTGTGGGGCAGCTACATAAATACCACTTTGGCTCCAGGCAAAGCCCGCTCTGTATCCATCTGGCTTTATTGATTTGTGTGCCACAACAGATGCACACAGGTATCCTGCTCCCAGGCAGCTCAGAGGCTGCTTTGCTGCTCCTGCAGAGTTAAGACAGAGTTTCTTTGACAGCCGACTTGGCGTTTTGTGAACCACATTTCTGTGCGACAGTAGCAAACTGACATCTAATCTAACCCCACGTGGAGCCAACCTAATCAATCAGCCCTATTAACTTCAGCTCAGCCTGAATGCTCTTGGATTCAGGCAGTCCTGAACAACACCCCAGATTGCAGCAGCTTTTTAATTTCAAGCAGATACTGTATATGAATGTCCGTAGCAACATCAGATCCGCACAGCAGGTGAGTTAATGAGCTTCCTCCAAACCAGACCACTGGAGAGCGTAATGTAAAGACTCACTCCAGGCCTCCCCTAGACAGGAACTGACACTGACCCAAATCTGAACCCACGCGGAACCACTGCACGTGCCTGCACCTGGCTTTCCCAAACACTCAGTAGCACCTGCATTTCCTGATTTTTTTTCTCATCATTTAGTATTCCTAACTCACCCCCTGAATTAGATACTGGAAATTTGGTTCTAAGCAGGAAACATCTTTAACAAATTCATCAGTGACACAGCTGAACGAATCAGACCAACAGCAGACCAGCCATAAAAGCATGTTTGGTTTAATTTTAATATCATCCTGAGAAGTCAGTGTATGCTACCTAAAGTTAAAGGCATTTTCAACACACTGACACCACAGACATTTGAAGCACTGACTGTGTATCTCAGCCTACTTCCTACCAATATTTTTATATATATTATTAAGAAATTGCAGGTAATATGACTTGCACAGTATTTGCAGTATCACAGAAAGTCAAATAAGAATCTGAAGGAGAAATATGACTGAGAAAAAATAGTTACATAAGAATTTGGGCACATTTTTTAGCCAACTATAAAGACTAATTTGATAAATTTGGAAAGCAACATTGTGTGCACATTAATGCAGGCTCCTTAGAACAATTCTCTATGTTGCACCTTTTGTTCAGATTTTGACAAGCACGTATCAATCTTTAAGTGCCATTTATATAGGAGCTAAGAGAACATAACTTCTGTTAGACACATTCNCACCTTTTGTTCAGATTTTGACAAACACGTATCAATCTTTAAGTGATAACTTCTGTTAGACACATTGCAGAATAAGAAAAATACAGTTGGTAAACTGAAGTGATGAATTTCAAAATTCATGTGAAGTGGAACAGGTCAGTTTAAACTGGGGGAAGTTATGAAATTGTTAATAAGTTCACTTCAGAAAATTTTTAGGTCACTACTACAGCTTTTATTTTAAAAAAACCCAAACAGCAGTATGTCAAAGGCAGTCTATCTAGTCTAATCTGCAGCGGACTAGAAGAAGAAATACAACTAAATCACTGTTTTTCCACAGACGTGTCATGTCTTGTTAAATGCAGACATTCCAGTATGCTCAGTGCATTTGCAAGATTGAGGCTGCGCATTAGCTCTGACACCGAAATGGAAATGCCACCTTGTCTAAGGAATACAACTTACGTTAAAGAGCAAGTCTCTCTTTTTCACCCCTTGCCAAAACCAACATCAACCCGATTTGCAAGGACTCAAATTCCAAAAGCTCAAAGGATTCTGCAATCACTTGCTGAACATTTGGTGCCAAGATGCAGGCAGTACTGCTGCCTCAGCTGCGTTCTACCAGCAGAAAGGAAGAGGGATAATGCAAACAAGGCGTTGTGTCAGCACAACAAACCAGAGCAAAAATCTCCACTTGTAGAATACTGCCAAGTGCACGGATTTGACTCTTTTTTAACTTACTAAATGCCCAGGTTATGCAAGTTTTTATTCTGACAGCTAACTTTTGTTAGTTCTTTGGAAAAAACTACATCTTAAACATAGCAAGTTTCAAGCTACAGGCAACATTCAGGTTCCAGGTAACAAAAAAAAAAAAAAATCTTAAAAAAATATTATGTGATTTTGCCCATGAGGGAGCACAATAGACACAGCATTCATGCTACTTATTTTCAGTATCTAAGTGCCAATTCCTTTAAAGTCTTCCACTAAAAAAGCTTCAACACTCTTTTAACTTGTTAATTCAATGGCTTTAATGAATGCATGCTTGTTTCTGGGCACACACAAGCTTCAAACAGAAACATTACACCAGAGCTAGAATGCCTCCCAGAAATTCCCTACTACTCCTTCCATTTCTACTCAAACGCGAAAATAACAGGAAAACGGCAACAGGGGATTTCACGTTTTATTTGGGTGGGGTTTTTTTGGAGTCTTAAGACCGTATTTCAGAGACAGAAATCTGCAGACATTAGGTGATTACTCTGCAGTTTGCTTATATAGCTTAATGAGGTCTGGATTTTAGTGTAAGTACGACATACTGATGAAGAAACCACGGACTAGCTGCACCTATTGGCAAACCAACAATCACAAGTCGGGAATAAAAAAGACATCTAAATTTAGACAAGCACAGGAATAACCAGAAACCCACTCTCAGGAAAGCAAATGATCAGAAAACCACAGACTTCTTTTTCTACAAAGTTTGTCTCAAGAACAAAAGAGAGATCGCGTTCAGACCAAATTGGGTAAGTGAGTAAAGTTTTTGAGGGCTTGGTGGAAATTTTTAAGTACATAGTTGTCACCATCATTGCAGGACACATGAAGTTTTATCGGTTGTTGGCCAGTGCACTCAGTAAAGGGCAAAATAAGAAGCTCAAGTAAATTTTAACAGCTCACGTGTTTAAAATATGCAGATTATATTTGAAAGTAAAATAGCTACTGAGTATGCAATGATGAGAATACACACCCGGTATCTCCTAATCCGTGAAGAAAAATGACCTGAGGGAAATAACAACAAAGGTAGTGGTTTAGGATCACTAAACAAGCAAACGCACCTCGCCCACGGGCCCCAGGCACCCACCCAAGGTCAGGCACAGTTCGGAGCACGGCACCACTTTCTCCCAAGAAAACTCCGCTTCGCTCACTTNTGGGAGGGGCGCGGGCGGGCGGGCGCCTTGTGCTGTGCTATAAGGCCCGGGGGGAGGAAAGGAAATTACGGTATCCTTAAATAGGTAAAATATAAAAGGCTAAGTCACGGGAAGGCAGGAAAACCAGCACAAATATAGCAAAGAGCACGGTTAGACGGGGCTCATCTGTCCTCATCGGATCAGATGCCTCACCGCCGAATTAAATCTCTCGGCTTACAGCTCACAAGTCACTGATTCTTACTCATCTTGAAATGTGTTAGGCTATTCAGGCACTCTGGTTGAAGTTACTGGATCATTCCAGTCCATTCCAAATACTCAGACCAACTCTGAATATGTATGGCAAACACATTTCTATCAAAACGAAATACTTTGTTCTTTGTCTTCTATTCCATATATCTTTGTCAGATATTTACTCCCAGAAAATCAATATGCTCATTGTATTTGCCGGGTGGTAACTGGCTGGCATGGATGCTTGTTTGGCAGCTCCAACAGCAGCTGAGTGCACACTATACTTCTTTCACATCCTTCCCACTGCTGTGTTCCATACCAAACAGGGATGATTTTTCACAAAGCTTTTGCTCATCAACATCACCAGCATCGGTCGCATAAAATTTATTGGAGAAGCCTTTATGCCAACTGTGTAACGTTGAATACACATCCTCTTTTGCCATGATTGTTAGGCTGCTTTGACACATAGTATTTATGCCAGGGCATCCCTGTTATTGCTAAAATTGGATTATTTTCACAGGTAACTTTTTGTGGTTTGATTTGTCTCTAATTTAGCATGTGCTTCTGCCTCATGTACTGTCCCCAATTGAAGTCTGTTAAGAAAATACAGTTTATGCATAAAAAATTCATCAAAGATTAGGAGCTTCATTATTAAGTATTAAGTATGCTGAACCTGACTCCTTCTCTAGATCATCTTTTCGGGACATGAACAAAATTTTGCTTTCCCTCTCTACTCTGCTATTTACCATGTAAATGTCACTTCCATAAGGTGAGCTGCCTCTGAACCTTCAGCCTATGAAGTCAATAGTCTGCTCATAAATAGAATAAGGTTTTAATATTTTAGTCAGTAGAGCTGGAATGATCTTACTCGAATTCCCAGTTGCTGCTAGCATGGCCCCAGAGGCACTGGGGAAATGTGAGCTCTGCATGGATTGGGCATGGTGCAGTCTGCTGGTTACAGAGAAGTGTTCAAGAAACCGACCTTCAGGAATCCCGAAGGAATTGCTGAAAACATCTGAGCTGTGAACCTTTCAAAAACTGGTACATTGGCTCTCTCTTTGGACAGAGATATCTGTCATAGGTATGATACTTTTCTACCTGATTTGAAATTTCTGTTTAAAACAGTGAGTTTTACAAGGTAAAGCATGTTCTAAATTATTTCCTTTTCCTAGAGGCTAAAATGGGCTTAGATAAGATGGTTGTCCATACCAGCTTCTTGTGTATTGTAACAATGTAATTTTTCTTAATTTTTCTGAAGGGGGTAAGAAGCTATAGAGATTTCATACTCAGATTTCTGCAGCATAATTTCCATGTTACCGCCACTAACTCTCAGGGCTGGGAGAGTTGCTGCCTGACCTGTTCTCCAATCTGAAGCAGACATTCAACATGGAAGAAGGTACTGTCAAACAGAAGTTTCAGGATGGAAAGCAGGATATTACTTCAAGGAGTATCAGCTTTCAAAATGGGAATTGGCCTTTCAGCTCTGTAACTCTACAATGGCAGCTTCTACAATTCAGTCCTTCACTGCACTGAGCTTACACCCTGCACACCCTTCCCACCAGACCAAGACACCGATGGAAACTACTATACGGTTTCCCAGTAGGTATACATTTAAATTTGAAAGACTGAAATAATACATGTGATCAGGTATTGCCGCACCACTAGGAAAGTCTCGGTCTTGGCTGTGGTGATTTTCTTCCCAGTGGTTGGTGAGGGGCTGTGTTTGGTGCTGAACACAGGGTTGATAATATAGAGATGTTTTTGTTATTTCTGAGCAGGGCTTACAAAGAGCCAAGGCCTTCTCTGCTTTTTGGGCTGCCACCCTCCTGAGGAGGCTGGGGGTGCATGGGAGGGTGGGAGGAGACAGCCGGGACAGGTGACCCCAAGTGACCAAAGGCACATTCCACACCATGTGACATCATGCTCGGTATATAAAGTGCGGGGAAGGAGGAGGAGGGGGGATGTTTAGGGTGATGGTGTTTGTTTTCCCAAATAACCATTACACGTGATGGGGCTCTGCTCTCCTGGAGATGGCTGAACATCTGCCTGCCCATGGGAAGCAGGGAATTAATTCCTTGTTTTGCTTGGGTGCGCAGCTTTTCCCTGTTAATCCGTCTTTATCTCAAGGCACGAGTTATTCTACCTTTGATCCTTCCAGTTCTCTCCCCGATCCCACTGGTGAGGGAATGAGCCTGTGTGAGGCTTGGTTGATGTCTGGGTTTAAGCCACGACAGTCTCCGACCGTAATGGATATTTCTACACGGGGTGTGGAACCTTCAGCCGAGCAAGCTTCGGCGCAGCACCGGCCAGGCGGGCTTAGATGCAGCCTGACGGTTTTAAAGAGTCGGCTTTAAAACACTTGGCTGAGGACTCTGTAATAAAACAGCAGGTGCTGGAAAACGAAACGCAGCGAGGGCCCTTTGCTCAACTATTGGAATTCTGAGCTCCAGCACCATTACAAGGCCGGGACCACCCCGCCGGCGGCTGCGCGACACTGCTGGGAAGGCGCGGGGGGTGCGGTTTACGGTGCTGCCGTAAAGCGCCGTGGCCGGGCGCGCTCGCCGCGGGCGCCCTTGAGAGTGAGCGGCCATGAGCGGGAGCGGCGGGAACCGGGCCCTGGAGCTGCTGCGCTCGCTGCCCAGGGTCAGCCTGGCCAACCTGAGGCCCAACCCCGGCTCCAAAAAGCGGGTGAGTGCCTGCAGCCTGGCGGCAGGACTGTGCCTCGGCAGCCGGCGCGCCCGGTCCCGGTGTGGTTCGCCCCCAGGGCTGTCAGAAGGATATCATCCTGGCAGGACCGGGAGAGCGGCCAGATTCTGGTCAGAATAGGCGTGGAAAGGCAAGCGAGTGGATGGCACTTCTGTGTGTGTTGGCCCGGTGCTTGCCCCTTGCGTGCCTTGCTGCCGATGTGTGTGGCCATCCCCACAGAGAACTGGCTCAGGAGCGGTGCGGGCTGAACCTCAGGGCCATTGCTGGGGCTGGAGGGGAATAGTAAAAGGATTTTAATTGCAGACGTTTATGGGATGGAGTAATATGTTTGGAGAGGGAAGGTTAGAAGGCTTACAAAGAAAAGGAATGCGATGCCAGCTAGCATTCTTGGTACTGTTTCTTGAAAACAAAACTGTTATCTGTCTTCTTATAACGTGGTAGAGAAATTAGGAAACCAGGGAGAAACCCCCCTGATTTGGGGGAATATTGAACAGGGGGATGAGGTTCCAGGGCTGAAACCATAGTAATAGAGAAGGGAACAGCAAGCAGCACTCTCTTAAAAGTTCTCAAGACTCCCTAGAGCTACTAAATAGTGTAGAATTCAAGTGCAGTTTTGTGCTAGACTCGACCATCCCTGCCACCAAAGGAAGCTGACTTGTCCCAAGACTATTTTTGGTGCCGGTCTAAAGCTGTGCCCTGCAAAAACCATTAACTGCTTTTCTATTTTTCCACCTAGAAAAGATCTATAACTTAACTTTTCCTCAAGAATCAGCATTTTGCTCAGTTGTTTATAGCCCTGAAATCTGATGTTTTATAGATCCTTCTCTCTTAAGTAGTCAACTAAATGTATCATTGATTGTTTTGAAGGAAAGAAGACGTGGCCGTGGGAGATACGGAGGTAGAAAGTGTGGCCGAGGTCACAAAGGAGAAAGACAACGAGGGAATCGTCCCCGATTAGGCTTTGAGGGTGGTCAAACTCCATTTTACTTGGCCATACCAAAATACGGATTTAATGAGGGACATAGGTAAGTTTCTTCACATTTACTCGGAAATTAATCATTGCCTGCTTTTCTTGATCTTTCTCCTGAAGCAAGAATCTAATATGCCAAAACAGGCCTAACTGAGAAAGTTTGGCCTCCCAAATTCCTCTCAGGTTGTTAGCTACTTTACCAGAAGAATGTCCCATTTCTTGTGAGATCCTTCTTTTAACTGCTTCCTGTTTTACACATCTGCTTATTTACTATCTTCATAATCCTTCATGTGTAGTAGACCTTCCTCTTCCAGCTAAGTGAATTTCTCCTCTGAAACTATTTCTTCATTCCTGCTTTTTTTTCTCTTTGCCTCATAACCCAGTGAACTGACTGGGAACAGTCCCAGTGACTGGAGTGAGGGTGTTAGGCATGGAAGTGTAATCCAAAGCCTTGCTTTGTTGTTTCTCCTCACTTTGTTCACCAGAAGCTCTGATCTGCTGCCAGCTGAACAATTCTGCTTCTCTTCATGGTTCTACCTTTTCAACCCTCTGACACTGTGGTTTTTGTCTGTCTGTGCCCTGTCTGTTCCACCTAGGATCCTAACAAGCTCTTTAATACCAAATCTGCTGGATGAGACATTTTGTCACCTTTCACCATTGTTCTCCTTGGGCATTCTGCCTTGTTTAACACTTCTGTCCTTTTTTTCACATTGCGCTTGTTTGTGCCATGTCCTTATCCCACCTTTTTAATGTTTAAGGTTATTCTTCTAACATGTCTTTTCTCCAGTCACTGTTCTTACCTGGAGAGATGTATGTCAGTGTTTTCCAAACTTCCTTCACTTATATTGATAATTCAAAAATTTTCATTAATTTTTTTTTATTTGTTTGGAGTTTTTTAAAGTTTGGTTTGTTTCATCAAATAGCATTTGTGTTACCTGGGTCAGTAACCATTTTTTTGCTTTTAGATCTGGTCTTGCAAACTTCTCTGTCCATACAATGCTGCTGCAGGCAGTCGTAACAAAAACCTGCTACACCGAGCACACAGTTCAAGAATGAAAAGACTAATGTGCATTTGTGAATTGTTAGACTTGATTTCATGTTCCATTTCCTGATACCACTTCATCAAATAGCTGACCACTTTTATATTTCCATTCTTTATGCATGCAGTAGAACTTACAGACCTCTCCCAGCTGTTAAAGGATTTTCTCTGTGTCTCAATAGTTCTGAAATGTGACTCAAATTTTATTTCCAGGTACTGTCATTTCCTCTTGTTTGCTAAATTATTCTAAGAGTAAGCAAGAAGCACTTTCTATAGCTGAAAGCAGAGTGTAGATCCACAGTCCTGCAAAGGAAATGCTGCAGAATGCAGACACTCAGCTTCTTATGTTAATAGTGGTCACAAGTTCATAAATAACCAACAGCGAAAATCCAACCTCCTGCAGTGACAAGAAATTATTAGGATCTTGCTGTTTTTAAAAACATCTGACAGCACGTGAAAACAAAAAAAGTACTCTGTAGTTTCAATGTTGTTTGCAAAACTTCAGTGTCAGGCTACTGTAAGTGTTTCTGTGGTGACTGACCACTCAAAGTGCACTCGAGTGACGCTGCTGGGGCAGGGGGGAGCACACCGAACGATGTCTCTGCCTGTTTATCTTCACCTCGCTCCTCCTCCTGCCTCCACTTCTTGAACTTTTTTCTCTGTAAGGAACTGTCTGACAGCACAAATTCTATTACTTCTCTTTTTACGTGGCTTGCCAGTAACAGAGATCAGCTGCTTCCCAGTTTTTCAGCTGCCGCTCAGAGACTTCCAATAGCAGCCATCAAACAGATTGTTGGAGAAAGTTTTGAGCATCAGCATAAATGGTGTGCATAGACAGGAACAGACTCTGTCATTGGAGAACTGTGCTAGGGATTGGTTTGTACAGTAAAGTTAGAACTGCAGAAAACACAAAAGTAGGATCTGCTGAAGCCAATGCCTGTTGACAAGAGATTCCAGCTCCCTTTGGGGATGTGGGTTAATGCATATTTTCTCAATATTTCTCTTCCTTGGTGGTGTTTTGAGGGAGATTCCTTTCAGTGCTTCTGAGATGTTTGGTACAGTGGTAATGGATCAGAAAATCTTGTTGGATGTAAGCTACGCAGGAGCATGTACAGAGCCTGGCTGATAGTCTTTGACTAAGTTTGTATGGGAAGAGATGTTTGTTTCTTTGACTGTCTGACAGTGAAGCTCCCAGCTGGATTCACTTTGAAGGTGGTGGTTATTTACAGTCTTGTTAGTATGTCAAGAAATGCTGACACTGTAATGGCTTAGTATTTTTTTGGTTTAGGAATAGGTAAAACTGGAATATCTCAGTTGACCAGTTGCTATTAAAACTTCCATTCTGTACATTTCCCATTGTTTTATTTGGGTTGTTGTGCTTTTTTGTCTTTCTGTCCCCAGCCTCAGACGTCAGTACCAACCGCTGAGTCTTCAGAGGCTGCAGTACCTGATTGATTTGGGCAGAGTTGATCCCACACAGCCGATTGACTTAACTCAGCTCACTAATGCCAGAGGTGTGACAGTGCAGCCTCTCAAGAGGGATTACGGTGTCCAGCTGGTGGAGGAGGTATGCAGACAACATACTTAGTACTTCAGGCTTTCAAACTGTCATTCCCATCGTTTGGAAGCATCTTCGATTCTCAGTTTGCTGTGGAATTTTTGTGGATTACAAATCCACTAGAGGGCACTGTGTGTCAGCAAAAAAAGAAACAACTCGGGAGGATGTTTTCATACCTGAGGGGCTGCAAAAATGAGAGTTAAGGAGCACATAACAAAAGGCTGAAGAAATATTTTACAACAGAACACTAAAATGTAGTGAAAGAAATGTATGAAAATTTTGGAAATTGAAAGGTTTTTTTAATTCAACTGAATGACTGAGAGCAATTTGGTTACCTATCTTGGTGCAAGGAACAATTTGTAATATTTTGCACAGTTTAATGGTCCTTACAAGTTTTCAGAGAAGAATAAATGTATATCTTAAAATACTCATTTTAATGTTTTTGTAATATGTGTTGAAATTTACAGGGTGCTGATATTTTTGCAGCAAAAGTAAACATTGAAGTGCAGAGGGCATCTGAATTAGCAATTGCAGCCATAGAAAAAAATGGAGGCGTAGTAACAACATCGTTCTATGACCCAAGGAGCTTGGGTAAGAACTTCTTTTAATTTCTGCTTTTTTTTTTTTAATGTGCCAAAATTAAATGATGCAAATCAAAGTTACAAACACAGTTCTTAGAAGGTCATCAGCTTAAAAAAAGCTTCAAAACCGGTTACACATATATTTATAGAACCATAGAATACTTTGGGTTGGGAGGGACCTTAAAAATCATCTAGTTCCAGCCCCCAATGATGAATGATAATACATCCTCAATTTTGCCTTTTTTTAACCATTCACCTGTTTAGTCCTTCCAGCGTTAGTAGTTGTACACCAATCAACCAGTTAAGGAAATCTGAATAGCTTTGTAAATAGAGGACCTAAAAATATTGTTTCGCTGAATTTTTGTCTTCTGTTTCCCATGTTTAATAGCACTAAGAAAACTCAGGAAAAAATAGATTTAAAAAACACTGTGGGTGTTTATATTTTTAATTTAAAATGCTTTTCCACTTAAAGTGAGGAAGTAAGTTACAGAAGCTCAGAATCATTCCAGTTAAAATGGCTATTGTTTTCAGAACACTTTCACTGAAGAATAAGGCTTTGCTTTGCTTGAGGCTGCATCCTGCCTAACATTCATTCATGCAGTTTTTATTGACAATAATGCAGCTTTCATGTGCGAATGAGGCTGAGAGGAAGAGGAATATATGTTTTTAGTGTGCAAAATATGTTACCCTGAAGTGATACAGGTTCTGTGATTTTTTTTCATTCCAGAAAATAATAGAAATAATGAAGTTTAAAGATTCTGGAATATAATTTGCCAAAATCAGTAAATTTTGAGGAAGAGAGGATAGTCCCACAAAGGACTAAATAGATGCATGTACCATTGATACTTTATTTAAAATACTTATAGAAACACTAAATTTGGCATTTGTTGGTACACTGTGTAAATAGCCATGCAAATGCTTTGCTTCAAACCTGGAAATAGTCCTTTAAGTAAATGGCAGCATCTAGCTTAATTATGGTTATCTTTCCCAAGCAGGCATTCTAAATGTATTAGAAGTAGCAACTCCTCTAGATTGACACTGATGATTTATATCAGTTAAAGCAGAGTTGTTTGTTTGGTTAAGTGAAACTTGCAAACCACTATCTCATTCTGAACGGGATTATTCTTGAGATTTGATTTTTTGCTTGGTACTCTTTGATATGAATGTAGTAATTAATTTAGTAGAAAATAAGGTGTCATTTAATGTCTTTAAATCTGTATGATGAAGTGCAGACACTAATCTTCTCTCCTGTTTGCCCACAGAAATTTTATGCAAGCCAGTACTATTTTTCCTGCGTGGCAAACCTATCCCAAAGCGAATGCTCCCACCTGAAGACCTTGTGCGTTACTACACAGATCCCAGGAATCGGGGGTACCTGGCAGATCCTTCTAAGGTTGCGGAAGCCAGGCTGGAACTTGCCAAGAAATATGGCTATGTCTTACCAGACATAACTAAGGATGAACTCTTTAAGATGTTAAGTACACGCAAGGATCCTAGACAGATATTTTTTGGTCTTGCTCCAGGATGGATCGTAAACCTGGCAGATAAGAAAATTTTAAAACCAACTGATGAGAGTCTGTTGAAATACTATAGCTCGTGAATTCAGGACTGGAGACAACTGCAGGTGTGCAGGAAACATCTGGGTATGAAATAATGGATAGAAGTGGTGTGTGTTTGTTTGTTTTTAAGACTCCTATTATACTAGACAAAACATAAAGTTTTCTTCATTTAATATTCTGGTGTAGCTCTCAACTTTTTTTTTGTCATAATAGAGTGTATCAAAAGTCTTTAACAATTGAAAACAATGTGGAGTCTGACATAAAGTGTGGGTCTGGGCACTTTCTCTTCCAATGGTTTGCCAGTTATTTTTTCAGACAAAAGGTTTTGGTCTTGCATTTATTTTAGAGGATAATTCCAAAGAGTCATTTGACCTAATAATTAGTTTATATTTTCCCCCCTCAATTTAAAATCAGAAACATGTCTGTACAAAACTAAAATTAGTTTTACAGTCATATTGCATAAAATTATAAGTTCTAGCAAATGTATCTTGAATAGCTCTAAGAGGTATTTTTGGTTGGGGAAAAACAAAAATAACCAAAAATAACAAAATACAAAAGATTTCATTAACTTCTTGAATTCCATAGCCGTGTCTTGGATTTTGCCATTGCCATCAATAGCAGCAGAGCCTGAGAGGTCTTGATTTTTTGTCTTATTTCTTCATATGCAATTGAGGAGGACAGGGTGTGCAGTTTAAAATAACTTTCTGTGTAAATTGTGAGAGAAATGAGGGGGGAAAGATAGCTGTCTTAATTCAATGGCTTTTGTTATTCAAACATAATTTAAAACTTGTCCTGACACAAATGTAATCTCATTAATAAAAATGCATAGCAGGATCCAGAGTCAATGAGCAACAGATCATGAAGGATGGGGATGTGATGGGTGAAGTACACAGTTAGGATTCAGTTTTCAGCTTGATCACAGATTGCATGTGTGACGGTGGACAAATGAATTTAAATTTTGTGAAAAGTTATGAACAAATTGTGTTCATGGGAAGCAGCATTTTAACCAGCTTGATTTAGTCCTGAAAAATATTTTCCAACAAAGGTTTGTTTCATCAGTCTCTCCAGAATTCTGCATTCAAGAGTATTGTAGGTTTTGTGTGGAATCTTAGGATTGGGTGTTTGGGACAATGAACCAGACAGTAAAGAAGGATGGGAGAGGAGACCAAGATGATCTATCAGAACGTGCTCTGACTGCTTAGAAGTTAATGAGCTACTTCATAATTACGTGGTTTAGTGGAAGCTGAATTTGGCTTTAAAATAGTCATAATTTGATTATAAGAATTCAGAAAACAGTCCAAGAGACCAGAACATGAGAAGTCATCTTGCTTTCCAGTTTTCATGTGCCTTTGGAAATGCTACTTAGAATTTCCTGTAGCTGCCAAACCATCCCATCTCATAGGGAAAGTCCTCTATGTGCTAGAATCCCCTGTTTCTCCTGTATAACATCTCTGTTTTGCTGGTATACCTCAATGGGGGAGGATTTAAGAAAAATATTTTTCTTCCAGATAATAAAAAGAAGCAGATGAATTTTTGTTGGTGTTTGTCAACCAGCCCAGATTTTTCCTTCACTCAACAACCTGCCTTATCGATTAATATGAGGATCTGTAATCACATAACAAAATAAAACAAGTCTTCTCGCTCTGATTAAATAATCTGAAATCAAGATATTAAGAATAGAAAGTAATTAAATTTTGACAACTTACTCTTCAACTTCTATTGTTCCCTCTTAATGTGTGTTAAATGCTATCAGTAATGGTCATTCTCCCGACTTGGGGTTTAAGTATAGGTGAAACACAGCAAAACAACAGCAATATAAAATTGGACTATGAATAGCAGGAATTTTGTTTTAGTGGCATTAACATTCATATTTTATAAGGTGCCCAACACTTTTTTGGCACGTTAAGAATAATACCGTGTGCCAAAAAAAGTACAGTTGGTGTTAACTTGAATGTGAAGTAAATAACTTTCTCACTTTAGATGTATCCTGTTCTGCATCCTGATGATTGTTGGTTTGGAACCTTAAATGACAAGCAATACTTTTTTCTTTTTTTTTTTTTCTCAAGTTTTGTTATTACAATAACTTTACCATAACAATATTACTACTGCCTCCATTTGGGAAGGAGTTGGAGAGGGGGAAGAGTATTTATTGCCTTCCCTTATTTGTGCCATAATGCTTCTGTTTTTATGAATCAATTCACAATTGTATTTTGTGGAGGTGGTGGTACTTAACAGGAAAGCTACTTAACTGGAAGTGAAGAAGGAAGTTAGTCATATTAGTGAAGACCAGAAGACAAAAGTGTTTATGTATCATTGTGTATTTTGGGGAGGAGAAGACGGGGGAAGGCAAGTTTGTTTCCATTTCTGCTCTTTGTATTAAAATGAACAAATTGCTCTCAGCAATTTTTATTCTAAATCAACTTCTTTGATACACACATGCGTGCACGCGCTGGTTTCTGTAGGTTTCTAAATGGTTTTCAGGTGAAAGGGTAACTTGGATAAAATGATAACAGTGAAAGAAAGAATGAAAACAGGAAACAGATGTCTGGTGACGTCGAGGGATTGGATAGCACTTATTCAGTGAACGATGTCTTAGTCACAAGGCAGCTGTATCCTGGCTCTGATACTACAAGGGTACAAATACCTTGGAGCCAAAACAGCCACGTTCCACAAAATCCGGTCATTCTACTTTATAAAGGTGATCTTTTATCATCTTATAATTGGAGAGGGCAAAAAAGGGCTATATGTTCCTTTATTTAAAATATGCAGTGCTTGTCTTTTATTCTCACTTCTGTTAACAGTAGCCCATATTTTATATCAGTTGTTTGAATTTTTATTTACTAGTGCAAAAAGTCACAAGGCTATAGAGGATTTCCTGTTCACTTTATCTCGTCAGGAACACAAGTCTCCTAGCAACCAAATACAGAATTATCAGAAGCACCAGTAAATTATTGACAAGGTTTTTAATAAACCCATAATAAAGAGTGTCCCAAAGGACTGCTGTTTATATGACAGGCTTACTGGTGCAAGACAGCCTATGCTGGCATCTAAAGCTGTTCTTGTTACTTAGGTATATGGGCCATGTTTTCATGTTCATAAGATAAAGGATATCCTGTTTTAATAGGGGTTTTTCATAGGAGTGCAATAATGTGTGACATAGCGAGAAGCGCCCAGTCTGCTGTAGCTGGAAAAGCATCATCGGGTACCTGAGGNGCAAAACTAATTTTGCACTGTTTAACACAAGTTCTGTAAGTAATTTGAAATTGTTGCATGAGTCCCATATTTTAAATATTTAACTGTTATATTTACATATATCTAAAATAAGGAAGATGTTCTGTGTATCCAAAATGTCCGGTTTAATATTCTATATGCAGCTTTATGTTTTAAAATTTTCTGAAAAGGTGATCAGATAGGAATAGTTTTACATAANATACTTCTGAATGATTACTTGATAAAACTGATTACAGATGTGAGACTGCAATCAAAATAAAGGCCTGTAAACAAGTACATACCTCGTTGTTTCATACAGTGATAATTAGAAATCACCTGTTTCTTAAGAACAGATGCTACTGACTGCAGCCAGTCCATGCTATACTTATAGGTAGCTGACTGCAGACTCGAAGTGAATTAAAATTCCCTTCTACTCATAGGTACAAGAGTGATAACCTGGCTTCATTATAGTTCATATAGATTTTGTGTTTAACAGTCAAAAGTTGACTGTACAGTCCGCTGATTTCCAAAAAGGAATAAATTAATGAATCACTGGCCCTGGTCTGAATCTTCGCTGGCAGTGTGCCAGCATTGTTTTGACACAGAAGCATAATTGATGTTAGTCCTCCAGGAAGTCATATAAAAGTGATCAATTAGGAAGATAGCTTCCCATTGCTATTTTATTATTTTCTACCATTATTTCTANTTATGAACTTTTTAA
This sequence comes from Mystacornis crossleyi, assembly GCA_013400655.1. Lineage (NCBI taxonomy): Eukaryota > Metazoa > Chordata > Aves > Passeriformes > Timaliidae > Mystacornis > Mystacornis crossleyi. Next base: position 69,928 of record VYZQ01003550.1, on the reverse strand, counting down.
GCTCCTTTATCTCCTGCCCAGGTGGCTCATCTTGGTCTTTTGTAGCAGAAATGTATGGCATTGTCTAAAGAAGTATGGTTTCTCAGTGGAAGCTAACTATCCTCAGATCTATTCTGTCTTCTGTGCTTAATATTCCCTCTCATGCACATGCATCTTCCCAAGGTCTCTTCTCACCTTTCCCGTTGTAGTGGTGGGAACTACAGGGCTTAATCATTCTCACAGTGTCATCCTGTCTGGCCCACTCTGGGTTTGAAAATCTGGTTGTTTTATGTGCCTCTGGAGCAGGAAAAGTGTTGATCATTCCTGCATCTGTTTATATGGGGGGGTCGGGGGGGGATTGGCTTGAGTTTCCTGGACTGGTGTTGCTTTTGTTGTTAAAAATGTCAACAGCGATGTTGTTTACTTGTTAACCTTGTAGATTCCAAGCCACATGCCAAGCAACTTGGAGGGTCCTTTGAGCAATGAATTTGGTGTTTATCAGTCAATGAACGCTCCTAGAAGAGTGCCTGTGCACTTAAAGCAGAATTACACACACTAGATACCAGTATGAAAGGATAGGCAATTTTGCATTCAATGCCCCAGTGCCCAAATCTGTCTCTCCTTGCACTTTTCTCCAGCCTCTGTAAGATTCATTCTGCCTAATGGTAAGTTTGTCTTGTCTGGGCTTTAGTCTGTAAATCTGGGCAGATTAATCCATATTTAGCCTGAAAATCTGCCGTTTATTATTCCTCAGGTAGGTAATGATAGCTAGAAGTTTGTGGACATAGAGCAGTCTATGAGAAATAAGTTGATGTGTAAATTTATAGTAAACTAGTTCTCTAGGGGGTTTTGTGATGCTGTTGTAATTTGCTCCCCGTGTGGAGTACCTTAAATTAAGAAAATAAATTCCCTTGATATCGGACGAGGGAGATGAATTTTTACTTGAACATAGCTGTGGTTCTATGCTTCAAAAATTGAATCCAAGTTCCCTGTAACATTAGTATAGCGCGGTATTGTGTTAATTTCAAAATTAATGCAAGTCTCAATTTTTATTGCTCACATGTACACAAAACTTCAAACTCTTCTCATAGGAGTTTCACTGCCTTTGTAGTCATGTGATCGATACAGTCTGTATCTAGAGCCTAGAGAATTGCCATTCAGCTTGGAGTAGACATCTGAGCAATTCAGTGACACTCTAGACTCCACTGACTATGACAGGGGTTGTAACACAGCACTCTTGTATGCACCCAAAACTTCAGCATCTGGAGCTGAATCCCAGTCTTTAAATTCAGAAGTTCTCGGGATTGCCAGTGTGGATTGCTTAGCTTCCCATTGGGAACTTGTGAGGCTTGATGTACTAGGTTGTATTTGTCTTTGAAAATAAGCATTCTTTTTTGATTATTTAATGAAAAAGGCAATTTAGGGGTTATATTGATGTCACAAGAGGTGAGATGGTGGAAATCAGACAATGTTATTTTAAAACTTTTGGAGACAGCAGCTTCTCCAGGATACAGAAATTAGTGACATGCTCACCTGGCAGCCTCTGACTTTCAAGGTGGATGATGCCCGGTTCCCAGCACTGCACTGATACTTCCACTCAAATTTGCCAGCCTGCCTTCTTTGAGCCTTGTATAATACATGCTGGTGTTTGTACTAGTTCTAGTGTATATGTTTACTCTACAAGCAAAGCACAGAAATTAAATTCTCCATTTGCAAAAGAAAAAATGGGAGAGCAGGATGGTGCCTCTCTTGAGGTGTCTGCTTCAGCAAGTAGTGCTTGTAATGGATAGAGAAGGTGACTGAGATTCTTAAACACAGATAACAGTTGTCTCACTTATCTGAGAAGGTGCATCCAGTGTGTCTCATAGGGTACCCCTACAGCTACTCTGACAGCTTGTGATGTTTGCATAAAACACAGATTTAGTGCTGATGTGCTTGGTTTTCTGTGCACAGACAACCATTTATCACCTATTTTTCTTTTCTTGTTTTTCCTTTTTTTTTTTTTTTCCTTGACAAGGCCATTACATTTATTGCAGCAGGCAGTCTGAGTACGGGCCATGTACGGGGCTTGAGACTGTTCCAGACAAAATATTATTCTACTGTTTTTATGTTGGACTTGGCTGATGCGACGTTGCTGCCGCCCTGACTTCTAGGTAAAATGTCTGGGCTAATTGTGACTTTGTTGTTGGGTTTTGTTGTTATTGTTGTTTTTGGAAGGCCCCAGCCCTTCCAAGTTCATCATTAAAGACAGATGTTTACTGTGGGATCATCATGGAATGAATTACCATAGTGAGGATGTGATTGTGTAGTAAAATTCTGCCTGGGTCAGTTTTTCTGCGTACATTTGTATGTCCCTGAGGGGATTGAAGCACTGGGATGCTCTGATTTTGTCTTTGATGTGAGAAAGCTTATCTGTCCATTAAGAGAACTTAAGTAGAAAATGGAAGGTGAAAAGCTGTCAAGTAATTTTTGCTGCATCTTGTGAAAACTGCGTGTTGTCCCCGTTCCAGTTGTTGTTCTTGGCTGAGCTGGATGACTTTGCTTACAGCGTATTAGGAAACTGCAATGGCAGCAGACCACCATGGGCACTGACACGCAGCTGTGGTACCATAGCTGGCCGGCCCAAAAGATAATTTTGGAGACTTGGGAACATGAGAGTCATGGTATGAAACTCTGCCTGAAGAGATTCCAAAGTCAGAAACATACGTGTATTCTTCAACACCACTGAAACTCTGCTGCATGTTTACACTTTGTTTTTGCTGACTGTACTGTTAGGAACTGTAAGTATTCAAGAAATTATTTAAAGAATACATTTTTGGTTTTCTTTGTTGTCCTTAGAGTTTTCAGCTCTGCAGGGATCTTGTTTCCAAGCATTGTTCCTGTATCCAGCAAGACTAGAAGCAAATTTAAGAAGTGGGAGCCAGCATTTTCATGTGATGGCACGATTCCAGGAACTGGTGCTGTAGGAGAAACAGTAAATACTGTGAGGCTTGCAAAACACTTATTCATTCATTGCTTATACCCTGCTGATATTTTCATTGTTAGAGAGCATAATTTCTCTGTTGTCTCTGCAGCTGACATCCAGTCACATCTCCTCAGCATGAAAAAAACCTGTCATTGTTTCCAGCGTCCAGAACTGAGGGTAACAAATATGATATTACCAGGTAGACAAGCAACCCGCACAAACATTCTTCTCCATCTGCTCCTCTCCCCTAATTAACGAGACCGCTATGGTCGTTTGTAGAGCTGAGAATTGCATCTGCTCAATCGGGACAGGGAGAAGGTCCGGTGACCTCCTGGTAGAGGCAAGGCTGACACCTAGTGACCAGACTCACTTATTCCTGTGGGAATTCACTCTGTTCTGGTTCAGTCACGATTCACTTCTTTCTAGGTCTGGAAGGTTTGCACTTCAGAGCGAATAGTTAGTTTATTTCATCATCGTTTTTGGCCTTTGTTTTCATCGTTTCTGATATGCTCTTGTGAAGATGGAGTTCAGCTACCTTGCAGGCTTGTTCATGCTTAATGTTGTAGAGGATTTTGTGTGTAGTCTCCTGGGAGTTGTTCGTGCCAGCTGCTCTGAGCAAACTGAGGTGGCTGATTGCAATCAACAGTAAGTTCAGAACATCGTGCTTTTTGGCTTTTCCTTAATAAAATCGTGGCTGACTGCAGTATTTGTATCATTTCTGCTCATCCTCTGTTAAAGAATCCAAAATCAAATGTAGTGGAATATTCTCTGAGTTGCAGAATATTCTTCCTACAGATGTCTGCTGACCAGAGGTAGCATCTTACAATTAGGCTGCCACCTGGAAATCACTGCCTGTTCCATCATCATTGCAGATCCTTCTGGAAGTGCTCTGAGTTCTGGGCCATAGCAAAATGCATATTACAGAGGAAGAGTAAAATCTAGCTAAAAGACTCTTCCAGAATGCTTCTGACTTTTCTTTGGTTATGTAGATTAGCATTTCAAGGGTATAACATCTTGATAAGAATTGCTTGTGACCCTTACCAAAAGCCATATAAATTTAGGAAAACAGCCCCCCAACATGAACCAAAGGAATCATCTCCTGTGTTGACTCCAAAAGTAGACTGCAGAGGGTCTCAGTGGTTCCCCATGCTAATGGGTTTCACACAAAGCCCTGTACTGAAGCCCTAAAAAAGCCTTCTTGGACCAGTCCTCGGGATTGGAGGAATATTTTGGCTTGTAAATATCTCTTGTCTTTTAAATGAAGTACTGGAAATAAGGTTGATACAACATGACTGTTTGCTACCAGCACTGTGTTTGACTGTACAAAGAGTCAGAGCTCAATGTTTTTCTGTGCCTGAAAGGAAACTTTGATTCTTCCTGAATGAAATAACTAGGAACTTGCACAAGCCCTGTGTTGTTGAACGGAAAAGGCAAGCTTTTTTCTTTCAGATAATCTTCTATATCTCACTCAGAACTTTATGTATGGCTCTGATTCTCTATCTGTTGCATGTTTCTAATTAGCCCATGAATAAATAAAGGGTCTCTATTTTAAAATCCACTGATTTTTCATCTGCTAACTATTGTTGGTAGGATGAGCCTCTGGAGAGAAGGCTAGCATATTCCCAAGGCAAAGTCCCCATCACAGTAATGTGACACAAGGAATGAGAATAGCAAGACTGCCCAAGCACATAAATACACTGAAGTTCTTCTTCACCCTCTGAAAACTGATGGTGCAATTCCGTGTCTCAAATCCATCACCCAGTACTGTTTGTCTGAGGCAAAAGTTGTGTTTTCTCACTTGTGCTTGCAGCCATTTTTGGTGTCTCTCACAAACAAGATTATAGGGTAGTTCATTTGCATAGTAAATTTGAATAATTATTTTTAAAATTCACAAAACCTGACTTCTAAGCTTAATTTTAATTAATTAATTAATTAATCTGAACAAGAGCCTCAGAACAGGTACACATTTCTTTGACCAGGGCTAAGTAATAGACTTCAAATTATTCATTTTGAATGAGAAATACTGGGGACTCTGAAGACCTGAAGGCCTTGAACGTGATCCTTGAATTTATAAGGAATTCTGTATATAATAATTATCCTTCTTTTTTGTGTGTGTGTGTGTGTGATGGAAATTTTGTTAGTTGGTCAGGCTAAGCCAATTGTTTTCATTATTTTAGACCACAAGTGCAGGACTCCTGCCTTCATTCAGAGCAAAGGGGAGAAATAAAGCTCTCTGGTATCAAATAAGAAGGCATAAAAAACACATGGCACCTGTTAGAGCTCCATCTCTATATACTGGTAGATGCCACCTCTGGAAAACCTACTCTGAGCCTCAGTCTTTGTCAGTCCTGTGCCACCTCTGGAAAACCTACTCTGAGCCTCAGTCTTTGTCAGTCCTGTGCTCTTGCACTGGTGGCAGTAGTACCCAAGTAGCAGGTGCCTAAGGGTAGATCCAGGTCCATATGTCTGCTCCAAAATAACACGTGGTGTGGAGCTCCAGCAGTGCAGATGTGGGAACACATGCAGGCAGAGCCAAGGTGTGCTGGTTTTGNTTTTTGTGTGTGTGTGTGTGTGATGGAAATTTTGTTAGTTGGTCAGGCTAAGCCAATTGTTTTCATTATTTTAGACCACAAGTGCAGGACTCCTGCCTTCATTCAGAGCAAAGGGGAGAAATAAAGCTCTCTGGTATCAAATAAGAAGGCATAAAAAACACATGGCACCTGTTAGAGCTCCATCTCTATATACTGGTAGATGCCACCTCTGGAAAACCTACTCTGAGCCTCAGTCTTTGTCAGTCCTGTGCCACCTCTGGAAAACCTACTCAGAGCCTCAGTCTTTGTCAGTCCTGTGCTCTTGCACTGGTGGCAGTAGTACCCAAGTAGCAGGTGCCTAAGGGTAGATCCAGGTCCATATGTCTGCTCCAAAATAACACGTGGTGTGGAGCTCCAGCAGTGCAGATGTGGGAACACATGCAGGCAGAGCCAAGGTGTGCTGGTTTTGGTTGGGACAGAGTTAATTTTCTCTCCCAGTGGCTGTATGGGGCTGTGTTTTGGATTTGTGCTGAACACAGTGATGATAATACAGAGATGTTTTTGTTACTGGTGAGCAGGGCTCACACAGAGCCAAGGCCTTCTCTGCTTTTCAGGCTGCTATGTGGGTGAGGAGGCTGGGGGTGCGTGGGAGGGTGAGAGGAGGCACAACTGGGACAGGTGACCCCAAGTGACCAAAGGGATATTCCACACCATGTGACATCATGTGTATAAAAGTAGGTAAGGTGCGGGGAAGAAGAAGGAAGAGGGGGGACATTTGGAGTGATGGCGTTTGTCTTCCCAAGTCACTGTTACACATGATGGAGCTCTGCTCTCCGGGAGATGGCTGAACACCTGCTTGCCCATGGGAAGCAGTGAATTAATTCCTTGTTTTGCTTTTCTGTGTGCATGACCTTCTCTTTCCCTATTAATATCTTTATCTCAACCCACGAGTTCTTTTTTACCCTTCCAATTCTCTCCCCACTCCCACTGGTTGGGGCAGTGAGCGAGTGGCTGCCTGGAACTTGGCTGCTGCCTGGGGTTTAGCTGTGACACTTGGGAAACCACTCAGAGCAATCCCCTGTGCTCAAAACTCCCCCTGAAACCTATTTCATGTGGTGACTACAGTCCCCTGGCAATGTACCAGCCTGGAGATGGTGGCACACAGACAGCCCTGTGACCCAGGTAGGTGCTCCCATGTTCTCTCCAGCACCGTGACCTGGATGGGGAGTAGCCTGTGCCCCCCTGCCCTGGATGTCTGAGTTGAACTGTTTTGTGACTGTGTTGGGAGCTGAAGGGTTGACCTGCCTCCTGGCCTAACACAGGTTTTGGAAGAGTTCTCCTCCGACAGAACTCGCCTGCTATTGCCCCACAGTCAGTTGCCACCTGGCAAGGGGGGAAGAACTGACTTTCCTTTCTTTGTGCAGTGTCAAGCCCAGTCAGGACAGCCACTGGCCTGGCTCTGCGTGCCCATAAGACCAACTACCATCATACTAAAGCAGAGAATGATCTTTCAGACTCACGTGGCTTTGTCAGAACTCTGCCTGCAGTCATGTAGGAAACAGCAAGTAAGGCAGGTAGCTCTGTGGCTATTCTGATTTTATTGTATCCAAAATTGCCAGAGCTTTAGTGATACTTCTGACTATCCAAGGAGTCAGGCTACTTATATTTCCCATTTATATAGCAAGCTTTATCACCACTTCACTTGGATTTTGCCTGTATTTTATTGATAATGCTACTAAATTCAGCATACACTTGCAAATATGAAGTACAGTGGCATTTCCTAATTTCATTCACAGCCAAAGTTACAGTTAAATGAAAGTTAAAGCTCAGTGTACCTATTTGATCTTAGTTTTTCTTCTTGTGACTCAGGATGTGTCCCCACTGCACATTCCCTTGTATTTTACATAGCTGTGTTTTAAGAATACCAATTGACAAAAACTAGATAGAAGAGTTTACTGTGTTGAGATTGTTTGTTGGTTTTGGTTTTTGTTTTTTGTTGTTTTGTTTTTTTTTTTTAAGAAAACCACCATGAAATACATGATTCTACACTGAAAAACTGTTTAGTATCTCTGTATACTAATACTTTTTATCAGAAGAAGTTAAGTGTTTGTGAAAATTGCTGCCTGTAGGGGTTACTGATTCCTTTTTGAAACAGGAGTTTTCAAAAATTCCTAGTTCCACTTTCCTATAAAAGTTTATCAACTAGTCCAGATAAAGACATCATGGTGAAGTATAGGTTCATGCATTAAGCTATACTATACAGTGTTACTTAAATAATGATGGAACTTTTGTGGTCATTGGAGAATGAATTAATTTCTTTTTGTGTGTTTGATCAACTTATTAAAAATATTAACATGAAGAGAAAATGCTCACTAAAATAAGTAGGTCAAAGGTCTATTATGAAAGGAAATGTTGTTAAGACATGGAGAAAAATGAGATAAATGAGAGTCCCACAGGACACAGGTCATACTGACTCATGGCAGGTTTCTGTTCTGATTAACCCATCTGTACTAATTTGTTCAGCTCGATTAGATTACATATCTTGCATTTTTTCACATCCAATCTGAAAACAAATGTGTCCCTTCTTTACTATGAAAATACTGTAGTTTGTTGCCCCTTGACTGATAATCAAAACCCAATCAGCAAGCTACTCCCTGGCTGCTACTTTGTTTTGGTAGAAATCGTAGTGTACATAAACCACTGATACCATCAAACTTCAGCCTGGTAGCTGAAAATACATCATCCTTGTATACAATCTTACGGAATTTTCAAGTAAAAACTTTGACCTGGATACCTGTCAGTCTATAGAATTTCTGCGAGTTTGATAACTAGTATTCCATTGCTCACAAAGTTTGAAAGGCACACATAGAGCAAGAGCTGGCCATGCTGGCATAGCCACTACTTCACTAGAGAGCAGAGCTCTCAGCTGCAGGCCCACCTGGGAAACAGGGGAAATATGCTTCGGTGGTTAACAATAGCGTCAGCTGACATTCCTAGAATATGATGGCTTCTTATAATATCCACGCACAGTCAGAAACTGATTCCCTTAATCGGGTTCAGGGAGTGCTACAGTCAACTTTTCCTGTGTTTTAGTCTGATTTCCTAAGGAAAAAATTGTTGTGCAGCAGCACACACTTGCCTGTCTGTGTATCCATTTGGCTCCCTGGACATTTCTTTTGAAACCTTTTGAAATGTTTCAGCTCTCTATGTATAGAGGAGTAGAAGTGTTAAAGAGGGAAAGGTCCCACAAACCCCATGAAGACAAGCAGAAAGCTGGGAGTGGAGGCTCCCCCGCAGATGGGGGTTAAATGTGAATTCTTTTCCTCTCAGCAGAGACCACCTCACCAGACTGCAAACATAGACTCCCAGACTTCAGCTGGAGAATCCAGGCTTTAGCAGGGGTGCTGCTCATAAGCCATGGGTGAGGGCACATGTTTGCTGCCTTTGGTGCTGTTGGAAAGATTAGTACACAAAGGTACTGATTGGAGAGGGAAAAGATGAAATCAAATCCACAAAATATCCCATCGAAAGTAAAATAGAAACGTTTTTCCCCCAAGTATTTTTACAGTTGCAACAGTTATAATGCTGCTTGTAACAGTAGTAAGAACTACTCTTTCAGTTGTGGTGTGATTTATACAAACTTAACAGCCCTTTAAGGTTGGAAAATTTAGAACTATAACCTTCTGCATTCATATCATCAGGCCTAAAATTTTCAAAAATTTTACAAGTGTATTTAACACCAATTCAACTCTGTAAGTCGAATTTTTACGTGCTACTTTGTTCCAGTTTTGCCTCCTCTTACATGGGGCTATGTTGCCTTTTTTTTCACTTGCCACTTCTAAACAAGGAAGACATTTTGTTGGTCGGTGTCAGAACAGATAGATATAAAGCACAGATCAGAGAATAAAAGATGAGAATAAAATATACAGAGAATAAAAGTTCTAATTGGTAGCTGCTATCAGCCTAGAAGATTCTCCTTAACAGGATAATTTCCTAAATTTCTGCAAAAGGCATATTTATTCTTCCTAACTTACGTCATGCAAGACTTGGTGGTTACTTTTTTTGATTACTCAGACAACCACAAAGAATAATGTTTCACTTAAACTGATGCTGCAAATGTAGACTAATTTCAAATTGCCTTTTAAAAAAATTTTTTTTCTTTCATTGCTAATAATCTTTGTGAGAGGAACCAGCTTCTTTTCAGCTCTGGAACTGGGAGAATGCACCTGCCTGGGTGACTCAGTGGGAAGCAAGAGGGGAACTGACTGAGCTGTGTGCGGGGCTAGCAGGATCAACATGTTTCACTGCTCAAGAAAGAGACTGGCTGGTAGTTCCTGGCATCTCCCAAGGGGACCCAGCCACCATTATATGCTTATTGCTAGAACACTAGCACCAAAGAGGTGGAGCAGCCAGCTGCCCTGTGAGGGCAGGGGCTGAGCTGGATGTCTCCCACAGCCGCAAGGGCCAGGAGTAAGGACGGCAGCAGCAGCAGCAGTCTCCAATTTGCAGACCTGTTTTTCTTCACTGCAGGGTTTGTGCCGCTGGTGGATAAGGTGGTCAAGTGTGTTTCTTTCTGACACCGACTGACAAAATCTGTTGCTCTTGTTTAGAAAATGGCAAGTGAAAAAATGCGCAGAGTGGAGACAGATACAAAGCAGCGTGAAAAGATTCAATTCACAGGACTGAGTTTAATACACTTGGAATAGCTTTGCCAGTCGCGGTGGTGACCTGCAGGGCTTTGCGAGTACAGCAGCATCTGTCGCTATGGGCAGGGAGATGCACGCAGAGTTATACAGTGAGAGGTATGCCCATCACCTCCACTGCCTTACAAGAAATTACAATTAACGCTGAAGCGTGTTTGTCTGGGTTTTTTTTCTCCCCAAAACGAACATCCAATCCCTGGGAAGAAGGAGAGCGGCGCAGCGGCCGCTGGGGGGAGATGTTCCCCCGGGCACCCCGGGCTCCGCGTCCTGCTCGGGCACCGACATCGAGAGCCGCTGGTCTGAGGCGGGACGTCCGGGTGGGCTCCGAAGCAGGAATAGTTCAAAATGTGTTTTGCACCACAGCAGAGCGAGCACTTTAAAGCGGTGGGAAGAACACTAGCACCGTCTCTTTTATTTTTTTTTTTTTATTTTTTTTTTTTCCCCATCGAATTGCCCGTGAAAGCTTTTAACGCTTTCAGTCACGCGTGGAGATTAATGAAGCAACAGCTTTGGGGGGAAGGAAAGGAGAGTTTTGAAAGATAGTGGTTAGTAAATGGGAAAGCTGCCATTATATTACCTTTACATTTCCTGGCGTTAAAAGCTGCCATCCTTGAGGATATCTGTAAGTCAGCAAGGGTAAGATGAATACTCTCATTACACAGAAATAATGACGTGGTGCTGAACCCTTTAAGATTGCCAGGAAAAGAAGTATTAGCAATACAAAAAGCAAAGGTCTCTTGTAATGACACCTTTTCTTTCTCTTAGTAGATTTAAACGATGATAGAAAGTATTCATTAAGCATGATGTGTTTGTTTGGACCAGATTTCAAGGGGCTTAGAATTACATTAAGCTACATCACTCTCCAAACACCCCCACTGACCTGCTTGTGAAGTTACTGTTTGGTGGGAGTAAATTTATTCCTCCTGTGCTCTGCTTGCATATTAAAGAATTGAAGGTATGCTGAGACTTAATTTTCTGGGTTGGAAAACAGCACCAAGCAGTCAAATATGGACACAAGTCAAATATCGGCCTTGGGAAAACAGATACAATACAAATACACAGCATTTTCATGTTCATTTCCATAACCAAAGTGTTGTGGAAAACCAGTTTTGTAATGTGAGGTGAAATAATACTTTCACCCTAATACTTTTAGGGTGATATATTATGTAATGAACATGATACTCTAAATATTTTACAGAAAAGGGATACTTTTCACCCTAAAATCAAGTAATTTGCTGTTCTGTGGATCCAAGCACAAAATGGCCAATTTGAGGATGACAAAAAGTGGGAGCAGTGTATTTCTGCTGCTGATATATGTCTGATATTTAAGACCCCTCTCCACTCTAATAGAATGAATAGCCATAGGAAATATGATGTACTCTGCATTTATGTGATGAATGATGCCTGAGACTTTTGCTGTAGAGTTCAGTAAATGCAGATTATTGTTTCAGAAGGCAGAAATTTCTGTCATCATTCCTTTGAAAAGATCAATCAGAATAAAATGCTGAGCAGACTAATAAAGGACTTCTCAAGCTCTCCAACTATCTGATTAATTTCTTATGATTTTGAGGTAAAACTATGGATCAGCACATGAAATATGGCCCAGGCTAGAAGACGAGTTCCCAGATATCAGTGAACCTGGTTTATGAACTAAGCTGAGATCTTACTGTTCAATTGCTCTGTTCAGGTGTAGACCAGAAAATAAAATCCTGCTTATTTCAGAACTGCCCTTGATGTTTCCACAGGGTTTGTGTGATCCTTTCACAATGGATGGAGACTTAGAACAAAGGCACAAGGGTAGGTTCAACTCCTTCTGAATTTATACCTTCTTCTATGCAGAGTCTCTTGTAACATAAAGAAATTCCCTACAGTGGTAATCTTCCACTTATTTATTTCAGGATCACACGAACTGGTAGAGAATGTCCTAAACCTTCTTCCTAATTCCCAGCTTGACAAGCTGTCCAGAGTCAGAATAACCCTGGCCTCATACTTCTTCCTAGAGTCTCCTGCTGAGTGTAAAATATAGCTGTCTTGTGGTTTAAATAAGGCTTTTAATGTGCCATGGGATGTCACGGTCCACAGAAATGGAATACAGTGTTCTACTTGCTCAGAAACAGAAAAAAAAGCTAACCAAACTGGTTTCTTCCTCCTGAGTACACAGTGACTGACTGGAAATCCAATCACTGAGACTAAAAATATCAGCCTTGATCACAAAAAAAAAAAAAAAAAAGCACCTGACAGATGGATTTAGTCTTCCTTCAGCACAAACATCTATTTGCCACTTAAAGTTTGCTGAATACACTGGTCTCAGCTCCCAGTGTGTCATTAACAGACTGTGGGGTAAGGTGGATGTTGTTTCTTCAAATTAATCCCTCCAAGAGGGAATGGTCAGAGCTCTCATGGAAATCATACTGGTTTATAGTTTGTATGTGGCTGGGGCAAAAAGAAAATTTTATCTGATCAGATAGAAGAAACAACTCTTAAAATCAGGGCTTGGTCCCTCCCCACTGCAATGCTTAAAGGAGCTGAAGTGCTGACCCCAAAGTCCTCCCACCTCTGCCTACAGGCACAGACTGCTGTGACCAGGCTGGGCAGTGATTTCTGTGCATATGTCAATGAATATAGAGGCACTTCAGGAACAGCAAACAAGGAGTGCAGCATCAAGCATCTCCAGTGTTGCTGAGCATTCCTACAGATTTCTTGCTGCCTTTTTCTCCTTCTCCCTGATGCAAAAGTTGCAGAGCCAAGTGAGATGTGAGATGGCTAAGTTCTATCCAGCCCTTGTGAAGACTCACCTGTGAAAATGGCCACCAGCTGATTATGAGATTTCAGAAGCAGAAAAAATCAGCATTACTTTGGGTCAAATTTTGTCCAGTAGACTGGAGACCTCAGAAAGTGCGTGGTGAAGACCATGGCTGCAGGCTTTGTTCCTAAGTGCTCAAGCATGTGGAGAGAGCTTAAAGATACCTTCTGGAAATCTTCGCTCTATCTCACTCCTCTACCAAGGTGGATCTTTGCAGAGTCCTGATTTTGAGGATATTACCTTTCAGCGCTTTCCTATTTCCAAGCCAACACTGAGCTGTATTTTCTTCTAGGCTTTACAGCACACTTTTTTACCATGCTGGACTCAACCAAGGCTAGTCTCCATTTTAATAGATGTATTTTCCACAGGAAATTAATGTATTGTTTCCCCAAAGCTATTTCAGTCTCCAAACTTCACTGCAGTCTGCCCAGCACGATATTTCAGCCAGCCAAACAAATCTAGTGCCCCTGACAGTCCTTTTAGTAGTGTTAGCCAAGGGAATTATGTTAGGCTTAGATTTACTACTTGGATTCTCCAAATGACAGTGCCCTGCAAGAGATCTAGTAGATGAATATCCCTGTGATTTTTTTCCCCACCAACCCTATATGGAGAGAGTACAGTGTTTTCCCAATTGTTGTGTTAGTTTTCTGACCACATGTGTGCCGTGGTACCCACAGGTACCAGGATATATGGTATATATGGACAATATGTGTATCATGGTACGTATAGACACCAAGATATATGGTATTTATGGACTGTACGTTTATATCGATATCAGTATATTCTGTCTTTGACTGTGGATTTGTATATTTGTAAAAGTCTTTTCATTCAATATTCTGGGGATTTAAAAAATTATCATGGGTAGTTTGATTTCTCCCTTTTCACAGGAGGCATTGATAAAATGGCAGCGGGGGTGCAGCTTCACTTTTACGGTGGCAAATGCTTGCAAACAGCGACGATGCCTTCCCTGAGCCATTCTCTGTCGGGATGACAAGGCGCTGGCGGCTGTCAGGTCTGTGTAGGAAATCTCCACAGCGGTGCTGAGAATGTTTATTGTAGGGAGAGAACTTTTGCCCTGTGAAGTCACCTCCTACTAGTCACCAGTAGGTTTCTGATATTCTATCACAGGAAATTCCTGGTGGACCACAAAAGCAATCCCCTGAGTCCAGCTGCTGGCGGGGAGCAGTGGTGCACCACACCGCCTGGCTGAGCCTCAGCCTCCAGCATGGGGCAGAGCACCTGTGCCCTGCAAAATGCAAACTCTGTGCTCCTCAAACAATGTTAAAATGAACTATACAGAGGGGCAAAGGTCGAGTGAACCATTATTGTGCTGCATTTTATGCAAACAAAAAAAATGTATTAGAGGATGTGCTTTGTATTGTAACAAGGTACTGTAAGATTATATTTAGGCTTCATGTCTTTGAAGCTCTTGGTAACACAACTGTATAATCACAGCTCTTGATGTTAATGAGGAAGTTATATTATAAGGTACCCTGTCTAACTGGGAACAGTGTAGGAAGAATTAATAACCTTTAGGAAAGCGTATAAAACCAGCTCTCAAGACCTCCAGTGCTAACTGTATCAGGTGGATATATAAACATTTCTACAAAAGAGAAAAAAAGAAAAACAAGCAATTGACAATTACTTTTGTCACCTTTGAATGCAAAGGTATTGCTTGTCAGGTGTCATCTTCTTGCACAGCTTGGAGGGTGTAGCCCTCATTAACACTCCATTTTCTTCTGCTCTTTTGCCAGGGTTTCAAGAATTCAGTCACAGTAGCAAGCAAGACTGGATGAACCTTTATCCATGCGACAGAGTGCACAGTAGGGAAGCAGCCTTGGAAAAGATGAACACCATGTATGTGGCTGGATGCTATGGGTCTGTTTGTCCTTTATCTAAAAGACGTCAAACTCCTCCTTTCTTTATAAAGATAAGGAAGCTGTGGAAGCAAAATAGTGACCCCTGCTAAAAATGGATGACACACATCCAGAGAGCTGCTATTAACCTCTAACCAATGCCTAATTTCATCTGTGTGCAGCCTCAGGATGGGTAAGCCTCCTGAGAAGGGCCATGTCTGGGGCTTTTAGGATTTTGATGCCACATTCCTTGTTTACTTCTTCTGAAGTGCTTCCCTACTCACTGACTTTTGCATCACCGCACTGTGGCTGACCAGCCTCATCAAGGCAATCTGTGCCAGTGTGTGCAGGTGCAAGCAGCAAGGAGCCAGCATTCAGGCATCAGCTCCTTTAACCAGAGCAGTGCAGCGGAACAAAATTATGCTCTAAGATGTTGTGTGGTTTGGAGTTTAGGAGGTGGTGCATTTTTTTGAGTTAATGAGTATGGCTGCCTCGTCTGTTTTTGCAAAGAACATTTCTGGGAGGGGAAAACTATGTGTGGCTGATCATGAGCACTGTGGTAACCTGCAGCAGCTGCACCAGGTCCTTGTAATCCCAGAGCATCATATTTCTAAACCTAGGAGAAAGGCATTATAAAGATGTTATCCAGAGTCCCGTGTGACTTAGAGGCACATACACCATTTTCAAATAGTGACTTACTGAGAAGTCATGGGCTGGGTAAGGCCTGTAGAGAAGTCAGATGGGCATTTTTGAAAACTGTACCCCTTATTTTAAGAGAAAGGAAAACGTGAGGCAATCGCAGCTGATTCAGCATCCGGCAGTCTCAGCCAAGTCATATTTTACCTCTTCCCTTCCCTCCCCGCACAAAACTTCCAGGAAAACCTGCAAAGAAAAGGCATATGTGGGTAGGAGGAGACCTGCTTTTAATTTCTGTACCTCCTATTCAACACAATGCCACACAATGCA
Source organism: Mystacornis crossleyi (assembly GCA_013400655.1). Classification (NCBI taxonomy): domain Eukaryota; kingdom Metazoa; phylum Chordata; class Aves; order Passeriformes; family Timaliidae; genus Mystacornis; species Mystacornis crossleyi. The sequence continues at coordinate 54,125 of VYZQ01003550.1, read as the reverse complement.
CAGGATGTGAATATCCCAAGGCACCTTATACAATACAAGTAACAAAAGCACACACACATGCACCAGAAAAGGGGGAGCAGCAAGCATGACATGGTTCTAAAACAAAATGCAGGTAAAGCTGTCTGTAAAATGCTTATATAAAGGGGATATGTGAAAAAAAAATCATCTTACAAAAGGAAAAGGTGGAAGCTGAAGAAATGTTCAGGTGATCACAAGAATTTGATTTCCATTTCAGGACAGGGTTTATCTGTTTTTCCCTGTCATGTTTTATGTAGTGGTCAGATCTTCATTATCAACAGTGCAACCAGTGCCTCCCCAGTGAAACACCCACTGATGCCTCTGTGATACCATCTATAGAGCAGCCTGGAGCCAGCACTGAGTCATGTAATGGTGGTAATGATAACAAGCAGCAAGTGCTGTGGTTGGAAACACATCATGGCTGTTCCTGGTTTCCCCTTCTTTGGACTGGAGAGAAAGCGTGTGTAGGAGCTGCTCGCTTCCGCAGACCCATCACCATCTGTTTAGGAGAGATCATTCATGGGACAGGACCAAACCACTATTCTGGTCAAGTGGTGGAAGGTATTTGGAGAAACATCCGGCATTAAAGCTACTGTCAACACTAAATGAGTGCATCAGAGCCTGAACAAAGAAATCTAAGTTTTCTTCAACTCTCTTGATGATGCATTGCTCCATATTTCCTTTAGAAAGATAGTGTTGTGGATAAAGCTCTGGAACCTTGGCTGACCTGCTCCTGCTCGCAGCCTCATGCATAAGTTAGTGGTGAAGGAGCTCACAAAATCTGCAAACCTACAATCTACAAAAAAAAAACAACCATGTAGTCTAGAAATATTTGCAGCAAGAATGTATTCTGTGTTTTTGAAGAGGAAAAAAAGCAAAACACTTTAAATAAAAAGTGAGAGACAAGATCTTACATTCTTTCTTTATTAAATGCACCATTTTTAATGTAAAGGGTTTTGTATCTAGATAGAGGACAATAAATGATTTTTAGTCAAGACAGTGTTAACTAGAGCCTCAACATCAAATGTGAACATACAGAGACAGAAAGGAGAAACTGCAAGGAATGTAAGTGGTATGTAGCCATGAATCACTTCTCCCTATTGCATGTGGTCACTAGAGTAACTTATTATGCATTACTTCTGTGTTTAAGAAAAAATAAGAGTTGGCACTATTTTACATTTGCGTGTTGATGGGCAGTTGCTATCAGTATAATGTAATTTTAGTGGCCACATAGGATTGTTTGCAACACCTTATCTGCCTAATTCTGAACCCAAATAAAATAAGCAATACAAAATTTTTCTTTAATAAAGTTTCGGTTACCACATCAAATCCATGCTTGGCGTACGTAACATTACTAGTAAATTTACTAGGAAGGATGAGGAAGAACAGCAAAAATACCAGAGAAGTCTTTTTTTCATTACACAGTGAGACAAGGCAGAGATTTTATGTATTGACTCTTGAAATCATGACTGGAAAAACCAAATGGCCCAGACCCATCCACAGTCATGGCATGGCAACTGTGCCTTCTGTGGGGTGTAAAGCTGTAACTGCTGTGCTTTTTAAAGCCACATCCAAGTTTTCTGTTAAGAAAAAAAGCATACAATACTACATAGAACTGTATACCGCTACTCCTTACATTGCATTCCAGCCCTTGATTTTGTTTTCCTAAAAAAAAAGAAGAAAAAAAAAGAAAAAAGAAAAAGAAAAAAGAAAAGAAAAAAAAAGAAAAAAGAAAGAAAAAAATCAAATATTATTTTGTACTAGGTAAGTACATGGTACTTGAAAAATTAATTTATCTTTTGTGTGTGTTTGTGCATCTGAAGTTTTGTATTTTGATGAGAGATTAGATAAATAAAGAACCTTTCCTTTGGCACGGTCCAGCCCCACTTCCCAGTGAGCTCCTCACCTGCAGATTATAGGTTAAAAGCTTTCCCTCCTCACATAGCTCTGCAGAATCTGGCTTTGGCTGGCATCTCATAGTCCTGGCCAGCTCAGGAAGAGGAGTCATTTGTTGCCTGGATGTTGGACTGAGTGGTGAAAGTGACCAAAAATGAATCAGTAGATTCATTCCAGTAAGTGATTTCATTTTTCTTGTGTTTAAAAAACTTTACTTGGCTGAAAGCCAGTGATTTGCCTAGAAAGACGCTGAACACAAATGATGCCTGCTCTGTGAAAATTAGCTTGTACTGTGCATCAATACCCTTTTACGTGTTCTAGTGTTGTAAGGGTGCACTTATAAATCTATCTTTTTATGGTAAAATAGCCCAAAGCTTATCCCATGAAAATTCTGCTTATAGTTCCTTGCAGAAATAGAACTCTTATCTCTGCATAACATCTGTTGATATATTTCCAGTCACCCAGAATCCAAATTTGTTTGTGGACAAGTGGTTATAGGCGGAGTCAATATTAGGAGGGTCCTGTCTCTTCTATGGGAATTGGATAAACTGAATGGAAAATTATGTCTGATTGCCTAAGCTTTTCTGCAGTTTAAAATTATTCTTATTCTGCACAATTGAAACCAAGACCTCGTGGAGGGACTGAAGCTGCTGGATTTTGTGTACATAAAATCAGAAAGACTGAATTAACTCAAAGTAGCCCTGAGATATTTCAATGATATATTCAAATTCAAGGAATATTTCAAGAGTACATCAGGATCAACAGAGTTCTGTCTGCTCTATAAAGGAGCAGCTCTGTAGAGGAGCCAGAACCTCTCAGTCATGGGCTAGAGTATCACGAAATTGCTTAAGAAAATTTACTTTTTAAAGCAATTAATCCTGTTGTTTTCCTTATGTCTACCTTTGAATGGCAAGATAACCTTGCTCTGCACAGACTACAAGCCGTACTGGATCTGCTATGCTGTCATTCCAGATTTCTTCCATCAGATTCCAAGGCAAAGAAAAAGGAACAAGCTTTAAAGAATTGAATTAAATATATAGACCCCCACATAATGAAAAGCTGACACTTTTAATTAATCTTGAGAGAAGAAAGAGTTTTCTGTTTGGGCAATCTGCACAGAAAGGAGCAAGCTTCATGTGAGCAAAGGTACAAGGACAATCTTTCTGAGATATTTGGAACGTAATAAAGCATAACCTAATCAGGGATGACTATTTCACACAATGAAACAGGTCTGACACCCCAGTGTTTCTTTGGTGGACGCAGAGCTCTGATGCTGTTCCTGATTAGATGCAGTCTCACGACCCAGATGGACATTAATCACTGATATCGACAACCTCAGCCTGGCAAGGCAGTGGGAAATTTGTCCAGCCCCCAAACCCTAATTTTACAGTTAAGACTTCTCTTTCATTTTGGTTTGCTCTGGAACCACAAACATAAACATCTCAATTTTTGTGGGTTGTTAACACACAGAACCTGAAGATCAGACCCATCTCCTTCCTCTACTTGTCTGCACTGGGTTCCACCAGAATCTCACCTATGAGAGTGATGACAGTGATAAGAGTGAAATTTGCTTTCAACTATCTATAATAGTGTCTTCAGATCAGAAACAGCACTTTGGCAGTTTGTGACCCATATTCAGTTTTGACTCATGCTTGTATTTCCAACTAATAACCTAAAAAAAACCCAAACAGCCACAAACCCTTCTGTTTCTACCCTATCCCTGCAGCACAAACATGTCAGACAAAATGACACTTTATTCTAAAGCTGCTGGTAAAGTGTTACGGCTTTAGGGTAAAGCACCTGGCTTATGCTTAGGTACAATACACATCACCACAGACTTTGGTGCTTGTGCCAGTTGCTCTTAGGGGAAATGAGCAGTTGACCATATTACTGACTCCTGCATCTCCCAGGAGTAAAATTTATTTGAATAGCTATGAGTGAATTTGAATCCCCTTTCCAGTCTTGAATAATTAATCCTGGGAAGGTACCCTAAGTATGTCACTTAACTGCAGGTGGTGAGCATGGGATATTCTGTTTTTAATACAGGTTTTGGCCAGGAAGCTTCATATCCAATGGAAATTCTCATATTTATATAATTAGAAAAAAAATCACTGTGTCTATCTAGGATTGTTTGGACAAGAATTGCACATTATTGTCTCAGTGCAGCAGGAATGTCAACTATGAAGAGAGGAATTCTTCACAACCCACCCATGGGAGCAAGAGGGAATCTCTGGCACATCCCTGTGTCCAGTCCAGCAGCGAGACAGCTTTCAGTTGTTGGACACGGCACAAATTAAAAGTGAACTACAAAGTACGGGGTTGGGCATGGGTGTGTTTTGCTTTGACTGTGCTGCAGTGCACAAAGGACACATTTTCCTCCTGATTTCTTTCCCCTTTCTGCTTGTGTTTCTTTAGTTTGTTTGTTTTTTAACATAAGGAATTTGGGTTTGTTTGTCCCTGGAAGACTCTGTGACTAAGCTGAACTAATAATAATGATACCGAAGTGAAAGCTGAGAAATCAGATGGAAAGGATTTAGTGGTAAATGTGCTAGTGTTAGGTTAATGGTTTCACTCGGTCTTTAGGGCTTTCCAACCTAAATAATTGTACGATTTCTGCAACTGGGGCAGTGTCAGCATTCCTCTCAAGGCACAGCTGCCTCTGCCTTTGCTAACATTACACTGGAAATTGGAATACTAAATTTCTTGGCCATATATCTGTGGGGTGGTGGGGTGGCCAGTTCTGAATACCAACAGCATTAAGTACCCTATGATGGATCTATAAGTCATCTTTTATTCAAGCATCCTGATGTCGGCCAAGAGAGCTGAGCTCTTTGTGTAGCTTTATAAGGATCTAGTTCCACCTTTAAAATTCTCCTAGTCAGGTGTGCTTGATGTTTCCCTCTCTGCTGCTTGCCCTGCACTAGAAGTGCTGCATTACATTTCAGGAAGCCTCAGAGACCACTGTACGCAGAGTAGTTCTTCTTCATGGAGTCTGCCACCACAATGCTTGAACCTTCTGTGAGGCACATCACTGTTTTGTGGGGGTTAGACACCATCTCCCATTTCCTCGGTGTTTATCCAGCTCCAGGAAATTCATGGTCCCAAGCATGATGTCCAGCTACAGGTCCTCACTAAAGAAATGGGATCCGGGAGTGCTGGCACCTGTAGTGCCCCTGCTAACACCTGCAGTCCTGATAACACAGCTGTGGGAATTGGCCCAGTGCAGGGCAAAGGCTGAAAGGAGCTGTGTGCTCACACCTCATAGCAGCTGCCCCCCCAGCCCAGATGGGCCACAGCTGCAGAGTACAGCGTGCATCCAACCACGCACTCTTCTGGTTGGCTCTCTGTGGAGATGGCTGGTGGGTATGTCTGTTCCCTAGAACCCAGGCTGTTTCCATGAGGAGGAGGTGTGGAAGATATGTGTGATCTGATGAGCAGTGGCCGCCCCCTCCAGGTTTCCAGGGGGAAAAAAGCCTAGATGGATGACACTGGAGAGGAAACTCTTCTGGCATTTTCCTTCTTGCAGCTGTGGGCTGCTGAGTGCCATCAGATGAGTGGTCATGGGCTTCTCCTGCAGGTCAGTGCATTGCTCCTGCTGGGAGAGTTTTAAAATGTTAGGTGGACAAAATGTGTGTGCCAGAGCATCAGGAGCAAGCAGTCCTGTTGTGGGTGCTGGGCACCTTCACACAAAGAACACATTCCTTGGGTAGGCCCCGGGGCAGCCGATACTGCTGTGTTACAGCCTGGGGTCAGCACCAGAGTCTGTAGCACCGAGCAGGGCAGCACAGCACCAGTGCTGAGGTAGGGACATGGATTTGGCTCATATGTGGGTTTTGGAGCCAGGCTGAGTGCCTGTGCCATGGACACATTTTCTGACATCTCTCTGTTCCTCCTTTATGGCCTTCACGATTGCTTTACCCCTAAAATTATACACTAAGTGCTCTGGACAGGGGTCTTTGCAATATTGCCTGGCAAGGACATGGAAGATAAGAACAGCAACATACAAACACAGATTCAGAACTTCTTAGGTCTTCATTTCAGACCCCTGGTTTCCCTGGTATTCATGTTGTAAAACCCCTTTCCAGCTGAGGTCTCTCCAGAGGATCTTCGAAGCTGTAACAAAAATAGAGGCATTTTTCCCCATTTGATCAACTTGGTACACCAAAACAGAATAGACAAAAAGGTGATGCAAGCTCCCTTCAAGTGAAAGAAAGGAAAAAAACCTAAGAGGGCTAATCAGTTTATGTAGCCTTAGATGTAATTATTAGACATAAAAATTAATTTTCTGTTTCTGTTCCTGTGTCATTGACTGTAGGTCACAGCATTAACCATAAGGATAAATCTGGCCAGGGAATCTTGAAAAGCAGCTCACAGGCAGGATTGCAGGCTTAGGAATCCATGGATGAACAGTGGCTAAGCTGGCTTAGCAATTTAATGAGCTAAGATTGATTAATACTTCTTCTTTCTAATGCTACCTGTATGAAACATATAGGTCTTTGCTATTTAAATTGATGTCCATTCATTTGCCATTAGTTTACTACCAAATTTAAGCTTATCCATGCCCAAGTACTGCCTTTATATTCTGTGATTTTTCTGCCTATGGTTTTTAAGTACTTTTAAGTATAATGCCTCCTATTTGAATTATTTTCTTAAACAGTGTTTTGAGGAAACATACAGATTACCTGGAAGGTGAGGTCTATCATCGAATCCTCCAACTTGCAGACTTCCAGTACCTAAAGCAAACCTACAAGAAAGATATAGATAGAAAGGCTTTTTACAAGAGCATGTAGTGACAGAACAGGGGAGAATGTTTTCAAACTGAAAGTGAGTAGGCTTAAATTATATATTGGAAAGAAATTCTTTACTGTGAGTGTGGTGAGGCATTGGAACATGAGGCTGCCCAGAGAAGTTGTGGGTGCCCTGTTCCTGTAAGCGTTCAAGGCCAGGTTGGACGGAGCTCTGAGCAATCTGGTCTAGTGAAAAGTGTCCCTGTCCATGGCAGATGGGTTGGAAGGAGGTGATCTTTAGGGTCCCTCCAACCCAAACCATTCTATGGTCCTGTGACTTCAAAATCTTTGTATTTAACCTCTGTTTAAGCTTTCTATGGGATGTTCTCAGTTTTAGCTATGATACTTTTCAGAATTCAAAACACAGAAATTCAGTTGCTCTTTCTGAATCTTCTTGCTAGTCTCACCTACCTGGAATGAGCGGATTTGGGATCTTGATTGCCCTATACATTTTCCTTATCCTGATTTTTCCTTTGCTAATTTAATGTTTCATGTAATGTAAGGCTCTGAATACCAATGGTATGTCATTAATAGATTTTTTTTCCTTCTTGTACATTATTTTGACCTTAGATCTGGTACATGTGGGTCACTACCTGTAATGAATACACTGGAAGTCCAAAGTGTTGGCTGCCAGATTCAACTAAAAAGCTAGGGCTAGAGTGATGAAGTAAAGGACACATTTCCTAGTGTTATCTTGTTTTTCAGTGCTTAAAGTTTTCAATAGGTGTACCCAATTATTTCTTTCAGGTACAGCATTATACAGTAGATTACATATATTATGGGACTACTAATTTAATAAAAAAATTATTTATTAGCAACATCCAAAAAGAAGTTATTTAATGGGTGGGTATCTGTTCTGCATGGTCACTGAATTAAAATAACCTTTATCTATTGAAAACCAAAATATATCACTCTGCCATATCTGCTTAAATTCAACTTGGTGGTTTCTGTCTTTGTTAAGTTTGCAGCCATATTACCTCATCCCAAGCTGGCAAGGCTGGGTCACCTGGGATCTTGTGGGCACTTTGGGAAGTGCTGGTGATTCAGCACAGCAGTTGGCACTCTGCCCTCTGAGTCTCCATGGAAAAATCCCTCACCACTGCACCTGGGCACCATCTGTTGAAGGAGGTGGCCTCTGTCAAATGAGGTATAAAACCGATCCTTGGAAACTCCAGCGTGTTTTCTCCAGGTTGTTACACAGACAGTGTACTGCCTAAGGAATATTTTTATGGATATTTCTCTTGAACTGGTGAAATATAGACCAGCAGGCTCATCAGTAACTTCAGTACCTTCAGTGTTCAGGAGATTCAGATTAATAACAGTCCTGTGGATGCATTAAGTTATAACATATTTGAGGGTTTAGCGCTATTCCAATCAGTATTTTTGGAATTAGGAGGCTATAGAAGGTAAAAAGCTTTCTTTTCCTGTATAACAAAAAGTGATTCAGCTAAGTTTAACTAATATGCTAGTAAACCCTAGCCAAAATGCCTCTTGTTTAATCAAGACAATGTCCAAGGACTCAGACTGTAAAATGTGACTCCTAACTGGACTGCTGTGAACAAATGGCATTAATAGGCAAAGGGGCTTCTTGTTTGCTATATTCAGTAGTGAGTGTGTGCTAAAAACGTGAATGGCCACAGCATATCCCACAGTGACTGTCACATCTTACTCTCCAGTTAGCTTTTGCAAATGCTGTGGGTTCTGGGAAGTGTTTCATGCTTGTTTTGCTAGCAAAGATTTTGGTGTCTTGATATGTTCTGTCAAGGAGAGAAGGACATTTCTGGTCTAGCCCCAGCCCCATGGATCTCCTGCTGCACCCCTCTGTCTTTCCTTCCCTATGGGCTCACTGGTGTGGGGCACAGTGGTTGCAGGGAAGAGGTAGGCAGGGGGTCACAGGCAACCTAGAGGAGAGGCGGTCCCTGCTGCCACCCGAATCTTTCCCTGCTCCGGGAAATGCTGCTCTTAGGAGCTGGGGAGACAAGAAGGGCAGAAGTGAGCTGGGGGAATGGCTGAAGCTTGTTTGGCCTCCCTGGCTCAACTCCTTCTCCGCTGGTGACTCCATATGTGAGCCTGGAAAAGCCTTTGCACAGTGATAGGTGCAGAACCACAGAGGGCCCAGCTACAAGGGCAGCCTCTGTGGAAGGGAGCAGTATTCTCTGCATGCGCCAACAGAGAAAAGCAGAAAAGTCCTATCTCCTCCATACCATGTACATTTTTCAGTATGTTTCTGAAGTCCACACATCCAAGAAGTGGCATATTTTAGCTCAAAAGCTAGAATAGAGACGAAGAGCTAGGCAAATGAAATAAAATCAAGTTTAACACATGACAAAGGCGTTTCTGGCTTTAATTCAAGTTTTTTTAAGGATTGTCAGTTCTGCTGTGCAAATACAATGAGCTGATAGATTTAAAATATCTAAATGGGCATAGCCTGTGTGATCATGCATTTGAGGCAGATTCTTCCCACTTTTATCTGCTTATCTGAGCCTGATGACTCCAGTGGAAATAATGTTCTGGACATCAATCCAAAGTTGCTCCTGATGCCTCCGTGGCATTGATAAATACTAGCACAACTTCCTAACTGTAGCCTGATGGTCATATTGTGGATATTACACCTTTAACCCTACCTCTGCAGAAAGGGGTTGCATTATTCATTATTACTTGTCTCTATCCAGTCCGAGTTCACGGTGATAAATCTAGCTTATAAGGCACTTACAAAGATGGGTGTGGTGTGCTGATAGCATTCATGATTAAGTGCTTTCCTGTGTCAAATATAGCCTGTAATATACTACAAACAGGCAGTCGATTTTTATACAAACTGATCTGGCTGCTATCAGACTCTGACATTTTATACTAATACTTAAAATAAATCTAGAAACAGGAAAGAAAGTACAGAATTATTGTTTTAAGCTAACTGTGAGGGCTTATCTTCAAAGTGACAGAGTTTCTATTGTATTTAAAGAAACTGGTCAGTATACTGGCATAAAGGTTAGAAGTACGCATGAAGCTGGAGTTAAGTTCCAACCTCAGTTTTCACTTTTGATATAGACCCTCTAAGATGCTTTTTGTTCTAACATGAAGATTTAAAAATACTTTTGCTTTATTTTTTTCCAAGCCTGCCAACTTTGCGTTAAAACCTACTCCTATTGAAATCACTGGGAGTTTTGCCATGCATTGTAAAAGGTCTGGGATGTGGCAGCATGTACTAAAATCCTTGTGATTTGTTGGACTACTTGGACAAGAGCTAGGGACATGTGAGCTACCATCGTCAGTCTTTTCTTCCCACATCTTATCTCATGTAACTTTTCTATGTCTTTTTGATATTCCAGGTTTAATGGCTAAGAAAATGACAAAAGTTGGGTCCCCTTGAAAATGAAGAAGACAATTTTCTGTCTGAAAGTGCACACTTTAAGGTATTTCAAAAAGTTGGCACTCTTATATACATAAGGAATAGTGAGACACTTGGCCCAAAATCAAGCTGAAAACAAAATAGAGTATAAAATACTTTAATGAAGCTCATAAAACCATCATCTGCTAAACAGAGGGCACATTTCACAATCATGTCTGAGATTTGGACCATCTTGAGGCTACTTCCACTGCCAGGCTGTTTCCATGAGCCTGACTGAGACTCAATTTGTCAGTCATCTGTGCAACACACACTCATGGTCATACTAGGCTTGGCTCCAGATGTGGCCTGCTAAGGGAAAGGTGGATCTCACTCACACTGTGATGGGATCTGAGCTTCCTTTCCCATAGGCTGGACAGATCAGGTGTGATATTACAGACCCTGGGAGATTTCTTGAGTCTGGCTCATCAATAAGCACAGCGTGGGGGTTTGGAGTTTGAGCTCCACCTAGGCAAAAAGGCAATGGTATGGAATTCTGAAAGAGGACCAGCAGAATGGAGTTTCCCATTGTGAGCTTGCTCTCAGGCCTGATGATGACTTTGTAGCATAGATGTTTCTTTTGTCATTTTGTCTAGAAGTGAAAATTACTAACTGTGACATGTCAGTGTCAAATTCTGAATATACGGAAATGTGACACTAACACAAAACGATGGAGAGATAAAAATTAGGAGGTTCTTTGAAATGTGAAAATTTGGGGGTTTGAAAGAATGGAGTGACACACTGCTCATGAAACATGTAGGATCCTAAAAGTCTATTGAATTTATGCATAATGATTTTTTCTTATTACTGTTACCATATGTTGTAACTCTTCTCATAGGCCCTAAACCTATGAAACACCAACAGGGAACAACTCAAACACAAGAGAAATCACTTTATT
>VYZQ01003550.1:29709-42931 GCA_013400655.1 Mystacornis crossleyi | reverse complement strand
TATTATATTTTTATTATTATATTTTATTAAAACTTTTTTTAAAGTGTACAACTTTTTGAGTCAATACATGTAAATAGGGTTCTATGTGTGGGGTGAGTGGCTGAAGAAGGAATAAAGCTTTTCTATGGNCTCATAAAACCATCATCTGCTAAACAGAGGGCACATTTCACAATCATGTCTGAGATTTGGACCATCTTGAGGCTACTTCCACTGCCAGGCTGTTTCCATGAGCCTGACTGAGACTCAATTTGTCAGTCATCTGTGCAACACACACTCATGGTCATACTAGGCTTGGCTCCAGATGTGGCCTGCTAAGGGAAAGGTGGATCTCACTCACACTGTGATGGGATCTGAGCTTCCTTTCCCATAGGCTGGACAGATCAGGTGTGATATTACAGACCCTGGGAGATTTCTTGAGTCTGGCTCATCAATAAGCACAGCGTGGGGGTTTGGAGTTTGAGCTCCACCTAGGCAAAAAGGCAATGGTATGGAATTCTGAAAGAGGACCAGCAGAATGGAGTTTCCCATTGTGAGCTTGCTCTCAGGCCTGATGATGACTTTGTAGCATAGATGTTTCTTTTGTCATTTTGTCTAGAAGTGAAAATTACTAACTGTGACATGTCAGTGTCAAATTCTGAATATACGGAAATGTGACACTAACACAAAACGATGGAGAGATAAAAATTAGGAGGTTCTTTGAAATGTGAAAATTTGGGGGTTTGAAAGAATGGAGTGACACACTGCTCATGAAACATGTAGGATCCTAAAAGTCTATTGAATTTATGCATAATGATTTTTTCTTATTACTGTTACCATATGTTGTAACTCTTCTCATAGGCCCTAAACCTATGAAACACCAACAGGGAACAACTCAAACACAAGAGAAATCACTTTATTAGAATTGCTTGCATGAGCAAGGGTGTTCATTGGTTTTCCTGTCCTTGCTAACAGCAAGAAAATCCAAACTCCAACACCTTTTTGGCAGCTTGATTAGTCTTTTGGGTGGGCATTATCAAAACAAAAATTTTTTTTTTCTNAAGCCTTTCTATGGCATGTGTGAGAACATTTTTTTAGATTGGAAATTAGAGCATACATTCCACTAGTTTAATTACCTAACACATAAAATGCTGTTACTACAGCCTTTGACTTTCTGAATTCTGAATTCATCTGAATAATTTAAATCATTTTTAGCTAATAGAAAGAGAGGAAAATATTTTTAGTGCAAGTCCATTTGTTTCTTCTTGCTTACCAATGTTCTAATTGAGGTTAGAAGTGGGATTTGTGTGTAATTGGTCATTTTACTAGAGCAACATTTCGGTCCTCAAAGGTAGAAATTATTTCCCAAGAAATTATATTAAACAATATTAAAATTACTGCAAAAATCACATTCCTATTCCTGGAGTGTGGAAGTTTGGTGTTCTGTTTAACACACTGTGATGGCAAGGGGTGAGGCAAAATTGAAGGAAAAAATGCCTGACTGACAGCACCCCACCCAGATAAGGCCACTGCTTAGAGAAACTTGGGAATGTCTCAATGCAAGTTCTGTGCCAGGAACACACGCTCTGCTGCATCCAGGAGTGATTTTCAATCACCCAGCTCTTAAAGAGGTCAGCAGTAGCAACAGCCTGCAGGCTTGTTCTCTCCTCTCAACACAGGAAAGACTCATGCCCCTCCTGAATCTGATTTAGCTCCTTTTTCTCGCAACCTCTACCTTATTTATAGAACCACAGAATAATTTAGATTGGAAAGGACCCCTGAAGGTCATCCAGTCCCACCCTTTGCTCCTGACAAGCCTGATTTAAAAGCCAGATGAGGTTATTCATGGCCTTGCCTCATCAGGTTTTGAAAGTGTCTGAGGGTGGAGATTCCCCCAGCTCTCTAGCTGGGTTGAACCGCTCTTACCCAAATTTTTTTTCTTCTTATCCATGCTGAAAATTTCCCTGGACACAGGTGGTGGCCATTGCCTATTGCCCTTTGGCTGCACACCTCTGAGACAAGTCTGACTTCGACATGTCCTTTCGGCAGCTGAAGATCGCAGTCATATTCCTCTCCACCCCCAGCCTTTCCTTCTCCAGACCGGCAACCTCGGTTTCCTCAGGCCTCCTTGCATGTCGTGCCCCAGAGCCTTGGTGCTCCTCCACTGGACTTGGTCTAACACATTAATGCCTTTTACTGCGAAGCCCAAGAGCGGACATGACAGAGCACTCCAAACGTGGCCTCACTGGACGGGAACAGCTGTTGGCAGCTCTCTGCTAAGGCAGCCTGGCATGTTTTAGCTTTCATTGCCTCAAGGGCGCACTGCTGACGCATCTTCAGCAAGGTCTCCCCCTCAGGTCTTGCTCTGCAGAGCTGCTTGCCCTCCCAGTCAATCTCCAGTTTGCATTGCTGCGGGGGCTTCTTCTGTCCCTTGTGAAGGACCTTGCATCTGTTCTGCTGAACTTGATGAAGTTGCTGTCAGCCAGAAAGGATATATGGTGTATATCAGCAAATCCATCATCCTTTCCTCCACAAGAAGGCCTTTCCTATGTATCTGTCGTTGAGTTTTAACTTTCTGATTTTTGTCAGAAGCCCATGGACAAGTAACTAGCTTCCATCCCTTAAATCTGGCTCTGCATCACAGAATTTCTGTGCTTTATAACACTTTTTTACTGCCTGTGAGTAGTCTCAGGATTTATCAGGTCCTTCACAGATGAGGGTAGGTATAACTCCCTCAGATGAGGACCTAGCTTGCTAACTACCCTCTGTTAGGTAAAAAGCAGAGAGCACTTCAAGTGATTGTATCACTGGCCAAAACGGAGAAAAAATAAATTAACAGAAAAGATAGAAATCTAATTAGGCAATTTTCAAACCTCTGGAGAAAGTATTCAATAATCAGGGAAAATTTAAAAAACAAATCCTAAACAGAAAAACCCTATCAAAACCTGAGGAATATCATATAAGAATTGGCATACAAGAAATTAGCATATGAGACATTGCCACCACAAGGTATCAGTTAGTTCATCTTGACCTTTCTTCTACGGCAATGTCAATGCCCTATCCCTGGAGGTGTTCCAGGCCAAGGTGGATTGGACTTTGACCAATCTGGTCTAGTGGAAAGTGTCTCTGCCCATGGCAGCGGGAGCTGGAACTAGAAGATATTGAAGGTGCCTTTCAATCCAAATCATTCTATGATTCTGTGTTGCTATGAAATGTGTCATAAACAGGACGCTATTTCAACTCTTGAAAGTGAGAAAGAGTGTAATAGCAGCTTTTTCTCCTACTGGAAAACAAGAGAAATTTCTGGACACATGTTCATAAGAAATTAAGAAACATTCATTATCTGGGAGTATGTTCTTTTTATCACGGGTAGCAGAAAAAGAACCTCAGAGGACTGAATTTTATACTGAATTCCATGCCTCCTATTCTGGTGATAGTATTCAGGAAAATGCTAAAGGAGTCTATTGAGAAGAAAGGACTTTGAGGAAAACCAGGACATTTGCACACCTGATGGAAATTCTGCCAGGCTTGTCCCTGGCGAGTAGATAGTGGTTAGCAACAGACTGTGTATCAAACAGCTGTATATATAGTCCACAATCTCTTAAAAACTTAATTTAGGTCCTAAAATTTTAAGCAAATCTTGTACAATTTGTGTTAAACTCTTAACTTTTCACTTGAAATCCCAAAATGGTCCCTTGTGGTCTCTTCACATGTGATTATGTTTATTTTCAATGCAGTATTCTCAAAAAATATTTGAGATTTTGGAAGACATTTAAAAAAGCTAGATTGCCATCTCTTGTGTCAGCAATACATGATCACTATCTTAATTAGAAAAGGACTGATAATAATATTAAAATCAGTGAGAGCTCTGCTGTAAAATTCACCTGGGACAGACTCAGTGTCTAAATTATAACTAAATTATTGCATGGTCAAATTAGAGCGGCGAGCAGAGAGGCAGTAATTCCCTCCATCATAATTATTTGAATGACCGTGTGTTCATCCTGCAGGAGCAGGAGCAGGAGCTGGAGATAAACATGGGAAGGGTACGAAATCCAGATGTCCTTTGTTCATGGCACTGTGAGGAGGAAACTTGAGAAAGCCTCAATGCCTGACCCATGGCAGACCACCTTGGCATTGAATTTTGAGTGAAATTGAAAATGTAGTGACTGACGGCAGCGAAGATGGCCAAAGGCATTGACAGGACTAAGGGGTCAGACTCAGAGGTGACAGACTGATCTAATTTCTGGGATTTGACAAAAACAACACATCTGGTTTAAAAAACAAAACAAAACAATAACTTACGTGAGGAAAAAAAGATGGCTTGGAGTGTCTGAAGGGCCTCTGCCAGACACTCTCACTCAGCAGTGCAGTTCTCACTGTTCTGGATCAGTTCTTTGCTGTTTATCTTGAGTAAAGCCCTTTGTAATTAAGTTAATACTGATTTAATCATGACAATCATAGCTGGTAGATATCCAAGGAAATGATAACAAAAATTAAGCAGTGTGCAGATCACATCTATGACAAGAGATTTAAGAATAAACGAATACTGCAGAGGCAGGTCATACTGCAGTCTTTCTTTTGAAACTGCTGTTAAAAACAAAACCAAACAACCCAGAAAGCTAGGGCTGCTTCTTCTGCAAGATTACACATGATTTGTGTAATATACTTGGACTAGTTAACACAATCCCATGAAGTGGTGAGGCTTTGACAGCCACCTTATTACATTGCAACTTGGCTGAGAGGCTGTGGGAGAAGAACTCATTGTGGTTTAGGTCATTTGTGTTCATTAGCAAGTGCAAAGTCATCAAAGCCGTGTTTGCCTTCTGCTAAATGGAGCTGCAGCTCTCTCACCTGGACTCAGCATCACTCAGATATGCAGCAAGGTTGTCCCATCTAACACTTCATCTTCTAAGAAAATGAGTTGGGATCATGAGGCATTAGGCACAGCTCTGCTGTTTCCTCAGGTTTTCTAATTACCTGGCGAGCTGTCTGCCCAACAGCAGCAGTGGATTGAAGAAGTCTTGGGGGCAGGTGGTGGAGCCACTACCTGCAGTGCCAGTACAATACTTCATCAGGCTTAGGTCTCCATCCTTAGACTGGAGCTTTCTTAGATAAGGTAGCCAGTGCTAGCAGAGGAAAACCCTTTAGCATGATTCATGTGTTACCTGAAACAATGTCACAGCACAGTTTCAGATTAGAAAATGTAATTACCCTGATCAGTTGTTTACAAAGAAATTGTTTGAAGCTTTCCAAAGACATTGTTTGCCATCAGGGCAGTATCACTTCCATTGTGTGTTTTGTGTACTGGCCTGATAGATAAAGATGGGAGCTCCCAGAAAATGACTCTCCCTCAGAGCATCAAAGTTTTTGAATTGTTTGTAACCCAGCTACAGGATCTGAAGCAAGATGCAAAATGCAGCAGTCTTTAAATCTGTGACTATTAAGTTCATTATGTTTTAATTTCAAAATTGGACACTCAATTTTTCAAAGATTTATGGCTTTATCCTGAACACACTGAAGCCAGTGGAAGTTTTGTCCTTGGCTTCATT
This sequence comes from Mystacornis crossleyi, assembly GCA_013400655.1. Classification (NCBI taxonomy): domain Eukaryota; kingdom Metazoa; phylum Chordata; class Aves; order Passeriformes; family Timaliidae; genus Mystacornis; species Mystacornis crossleyi. The sequence continues at coordinate 37,406 of VYZQ01003550.1, read as the reverse complement.
TGGAATAGGATAGAGTTCTTGTGGTGTAATGCTTGATCTCCAAGCAATGGATTCAAGAAATAACTAGATCTGAGTAGTTATCGAGCTCACTTAGAGCTAATCAGATAAAAACTCTACAGTTTTGAGGGAAAGAATGAGAGTGCCAGAAATTCCGGGCCAGTGAATGCTGCTGGAAGGCAGTGGAGAGCATTTCTGTGCTGACAAAATTTAAATCATGGTCAGAACTATTATAAGCTGGCCCAAGCTGGAAAACCCATGCCTGACTTGCAGAGCTGAGCAGCTCTGAAGGACTGCCATTTCATTTTGAATTGCGGTTCAAAACCGGTGCTGAGCTTAAATGTTACTTTGCCTTGGGGTCAGTATGAGTCTAATCTCTCATCAGTTATAACTGGGAAGTAAAATCTGTTTGGAAGCATTTGAATGCTGGGGATTGCTATGTTTGAACACAGACAGGTTCAGAATTTTTTCTTTTTTTCCTTCTTCACATTAATGTAAGGCTGTTGGGAGTGGGGACTGGGGGAATTGGCAGTAACTATGCTACACTGATTTTCTGGAATGGGAAATTTTTCTAAATGGGAGGGAGTTTTGCGAATTAATTAACCAAATACAGCGACAAGATCACTAGAACACAAAGGTGAAGAAAATTTTCTTAACCTTAATTGTGCTTTAGCATGGCTGATTTCACAACTATGTGACCACATTCTGCACTGACTTATAGTGTTTTACAGATGTGCCTTTTGCATTTCATCCTATCTTTGTGTAGACAGACCTTGGCTGCCCTTAGTCTCTAAAGATACTTGAAAACAGCAAGTTTAGCCCGTGCAAGATTTAGTGATGTTTAATTCACTAGTTTTCAGCTACTATAGAGGAGTGTCAGGTAGTGTGAAATGTACAGGTTTTGATTGAAGGGATAATTTTATTGTGAACGATGTACTGAATGCAGCACGGGCTGCTCAGAAACCCAGCTGAGCTGAGTTAGCTCAAACTGCCAGCAAGCTGGTTTGCTATCCAGTGACAAAACTAGATTGCAGTGCTTCCTCTTGCTGTGGTGCTGGTGTCTAATTGCATGCCCTGCATCAGTATGATGTGACACAAGGATGGAGCAGAGATTCATATTTGTAAAATCTGGGATTCAAACCTTAAAATAGCTAGCCTAGGAGACAAGTCCAGAGAAATCTCTCTGTATGGCATTTATTAACTATTACTTTTCAAGTAAGTGAGGGACATTTAGAACAATCTTTCACCTTTGCCAGCAAAAGAAGGAGTAGTTTCAATTTTCTTTGAAACCCACCAGATTCCCTGTTCCTGTGCAGAGGTCTAGAGAGCTGCCAGAACCACAAAGGCATTCCCCTGACATCTCTAAGCAGTGGTTTCAAAGATCTCCTCCCCTTACACACATCCTTTACTCCCTCTTCACTCTGCCTTCCTCCTCCTCCTCCAAGCTGCCCCAGTGGGTTGCTTGCTGGAGGCTGTGCCAGAAAGAAAATGCAGATCCTCATTTTAATCACCCTTAATGGCTGGGAGAGCTACTGATACCCCACCATTACCAGTTGTGTCAGGGATCTGCCCCATAAACACGGCTCCTGTTGGAATTAATGACAATTAAATGTTGGCTGCAATTCACGACACTGGTTTTACAAATCCAGATCTAGGTCTCACCTTCTCCGCAGTAGGGGTGTGGAGATCTCTCTGCTGGCACTCCTGCACCATGATGCCACTCTGATGTTGATTCTGTCATCAGCCTTCCACTCATTTTTGGTAATCAGATCGCAACATTTTCACATACTTAGGTTGTCAGTGGGGAAGCAGTTTTTGTCTCCCTGTGCTGGTGTCAGCATTGCATAAAGCCACTTCCTACACACGGCATAATGAACCGGAATTTCTTCCCTACAGAAGGCCATATCCTCCCTCCAGCTGTACACACAGAGTCGACACTTGTAAATGCATGCTAACCCATGGCCTCACACGGTGCTATTACTCCTGGTCTCTGTTGGAAATAGCCATCCATATGGAACCAGTCGTGAAATCCAGATTTTGTTTTTCAAGTGTGCAGTAGCTTTCCAGTATTCCAAAAAGAAGATTTCTTTGGAAGGGGGCAGGATGCAATTCTTGAAGAATCGAACCCATTGATCTAAGCTATTTCTCCCATTCCCAGAACAACATAGAGACAGCCAATAGACCACATACAGGTATGGGTGTAGCAGGAATATCCAAGTGCTCGCAGCACTGGAAGACACTGAAAATGTGAAGGGGTCTGAAAAACTGGTATTTAATGCACTGATCTTTGGAGCCTTCACAATGAGCATTGTTAGATATAGGATCTGCTAAACAATGAGTCCTTGATAGGACATAATACCTATTCAGAAGCTCAGCTTTGCACACTTGCTCTTAAAACATCCTTAGCTCAACTTAAATTTACCTTTGTTACACACAATGTACATGTGACAGACGCTTGCATTCATTCATCTACTTTATTTAGATCTTTGACAGGCTTACCTACTCTCTGCTGTAAAGCTGAGATTCTTATGGGTTCCTCAATCAATGTTATTGCTAATTAGTTCCTTTTGAAATTGTCACTTTCAGATGCTTCAGGTGGAACTGAAATAACACTGAGGTAAATTTAGAAGCTGAAGGTCTGTGAGCGAAATCTGATTCTGCCTAATTGCCTTCTGTGCTTACCTTATATTCCCTGCTTGGACAGTTTCTCCTTTTGAATAAGAAACGTAATTTACAGCACATACCGTACTTCGTCTACCAGCCAGTAAAGACCCAAAAGTACTGCTTGTTGTTAGCAATCAGTTGAGCACCTCCTATTACTTCAGGCTGGCAGCCAAGCTAGCAGGTCTGGGAAAGGTATGACAATCCAGGATGCAGTATCCTGACTGTACATAATGTGCTCTGCCAGCCAAGCAGAGGCTTTCCATAGTGAGAGAGGCATTCCTCTTGTACGGCAGTAAATGATAGGGACAAAAAAAATGGCAAAGTTTTCCCCAGAAACACTCTGTCCCGCTTTAGTTTCTTAATTGGGAACTGACTTGTAAACAAATCTGCTTTTATAAGCTTGCCTGCTCTTTCAAATTTTGCCAGTGGCTCTTACAAACACCTGAACAAAAGTGACCATTTGAAAATACGTAAAGTTTTAAAAGATCATAAATTGAAAAAAAGGATTTCAGGATTTCAAAACCTATAAAAATATGTTTGTGCATTCATTCAGCTGATTTTAGATGAGTTGTTAACTATTTCCAAGGTCTAAAGAAAATTTTGAAAATACTAGTGGCGTTTCTATAAAATGTGTGCTTAAATTATAGCTATTTATGGCAGTTTCTGGAGACTCTCAACTGGAAAAATATTTTCTGGTGGAGGTGCTGACATGCTGCAGTTCCAAAGAGCAAATCAATAGTGTGGCCAGACAGTCCCTTGCAGTAGTTAAGGTTTTGATTAGGGGTAAACACTACTTAGCCCATCTGATACAAACTCTTGCCAGGAGCTAAGCAGTTCACGATTCAGATTTCTGTCTGCCACTGTAAAGTGCAGTGTTAATGGGGGAAAGAAGGAGGAGACGAAAGGAGGGACTGCTAAACATACAAGGTTGTTCCCGCCCTTTGGACAAGCCTGTTCTTGCATCCCTAAGAAGACAGTTTGCTTGTTAGTTGAAGCAGGAAGGCCAAGCTAACCTTTCAAGGAGGGGAACTCATGCAGCAGAAGTAATTGCTGGTGTGGTTGGTCAAGTGACCATCAGAATGATCTGAAAAGGTCTTCAGGGTGATTCAGATTTTGATCAAGTACAAGGGTGAGGAGGAAGTAATGCATTTGCCTATGTTCCTTTTTTAACCAGTAATCAAGTAGACGGAAATTAAAAGTAGAAGCTGTGGAATCTCCTGGAAGCAAATTTTAAGACATATAGAAATGAGAATCTTTGCTCAAAGTTTCAGCAGAGGAGATTTCACTCATGGTGCTTGGCAGCCCACTCATTGCTCACATTCACTGCTAATTTAGATGCTGTGGTAGAGAGACAAACTGGCCCAAATTTTACAGCTATTGCTAGTCCTTTCATAGCTCCCACTTATCCCTCCCTTTCTTCAGTGCTTTAAAATGACATTGGATATTTACGGTTTTGATAGCAAAAAATATAGGCCTGACTTTTAAATGGCCATCCCTTTCTGTCACCAGGAAGCCTTATTATCTTGACTGGAGAGGGTGAAGGTTGCTGACATGTAAATAAGGTGCTTGGCGAGGTGGCAGACGAAGGGGCTGTGGATTGACATGCACAGCCACCAAGGGGGAGCCAGCGTCAGACACCCTGGCTTGTCAGCTTTGCTTAGAAGGCTCAAAATCGTCGAATCACAGAATCACAGAATCATGTAGGTCCTCTTGTAAACCTCACAGGCAAGTCCACCACTAAACCATGTCCCTAAGTGCCACATTTACTCATCTCTTAAGTACATCTAGGGATATACTCAACACTTTCCTGGGTAGCTTGTTCCAACGTTTGACAACCCCTTCTGCCAAGAAATGTTTCCTAATATTCGATCTAAACCTGCCCTGGTGCAGCCTGAGGCCGTTTCCTCTTTCCCTGTCTCCTGTTACTTGGGAAAAGAAACTTAGACCCACTTCTCTACAGCCTCCTTTCAGGTAGCTGTAGAGAGCAATAAGGTCATGGTCTGTTCCCCCGCAACACCCCTATACCCTCCTTTACTCCAGGCTAAGCAACCCCAGCTCCCTCAGCCCCTCCCCATGGGACATTTTCTCCAGACCTATGATGAGCTTCATTAAAAGGGGCTTGTTTCTCTTTGGACTCTGGCCACCTCTTTGCCCAAATCTAGGAGATTATTCTAGAAAATTAGAACATCTTCTCTGCCAAATACTCCTGTATCTTAGATGTCATTCTTACCTATTCGTAGGAAGAATACTATTTCATCTAATTAAGGATGAGGCTAAGTGCTAATGTCTGTTTATTTTTGGAGACTAAGTTAGCTGCATTGAATTTGTCTTTTGTTTGCTTTGTTTACACAGTGTTTTCAGACCTGGTTTTCTAAAGGTTAGGGAGGAGAGTTACTGAGGCTTTGAGCATAAATCTCAGCCACTCTCCGTGCTGGGCTTTACCAGCTCTGCGGCACCTATTCACAGGGATGCCTTTATTATCACTTCACCCATCTTCGCCTTCCAGTTTCCTTGTGCAAACTGGAAAAGAGGGAGCCAGAACTCACTGTGCCTGGATTTGACAATGATTTCACCCTGCATTGGATACTAAAGACAACTGGAAAAAGGTCTGTTTGGATTATAAGGGCACAAGTCCACATAAACAACAACTTATCAGATATTTGTATTGTGAAAGAATCGCTTGGTAGTACTAAGGAATATCACTAGAGACGCATATTTCATGTGCTTTATGACTCATTGTTTTTCAGCTGTCATGTTTGAAAAAAACCCTCAAGTATTTTGAATCATTTCCTCCCCAAAACTGCAAGAGATTTGGGGAGTTTTTTGGTTGAAAATCTGATGCAGGTGTACATTATTTTTTAGGAATAGTTAAATAATATTCTCATACACTGAGGTGAATAGGACCGGCTGATTGGTGGCTACAGCATCCCATGCAGTTCTGAGTACCTCGCAGTGTTCTGTTAATTATCTTGCCACTCTTTAGAAAATAAAAGTTGTTCTCCTGTATCACTTAAGGTATCATTTAAGGTGTGGCATAGGGAAACTTGTCCATGGTCACACAAGATGTCTGGATCAGAAACACCAGTGTCAGTCACTTAAGTTCTTGATTATCCCCCTAAACAAGAAGTTTTTCTAACAGGAAAATACTAACTTTCCAGGCTAAGTCCTCACCTCTGTTCTATGGTTTGACACACCCCCCACATTATCCAGCTGTCACCCCTGCATATCTGTGTGTCACTGGTTGTGGATCTTGCTCCTGCACCTGCAGTCCCTCTTGTACCCAGCACTGACTTCCACTGCCAAAAAATCCTTGTGCCTTCAGCAACTTTGCACCCTCTTCCCAAAGCTCTGCAGTGCAGCATGGTGGGGACATGCAGACTTAGATAACCAGTTCTATGTTTTCCTGGGGACCAGGTCAGCTCAGAGCACCCAGTCACTGCAGCACCAGGGCTGCCAAAATTGGCTCCAAGCTCCCCTAGTCACTGAGCCTCTTGCTTATGCCAAAAATATTGCAAGGAGCCATTATTCCCACAGAAATATGACTCTGAGGATGTGTTTTGGTGTTCTGACTGTCCTGACCAGCCTGAGCATCCCCTGGGCAAATTGCTGGTCCCATGGGACCAGGGCAGCTGCTGCACTGTGGTTTCCCAACACTTAGGATGGAGAAGTGGGGAAAGGGAAGAAAGAAGGGAAGGGAGGAGCAAATCACCTGCTACCAAACCCATGTGGTGAAGCATCCTGTGGCCTAACTCACACAGCTACTCCACCATGCACACTGCATCTACATTGTGTGATGAGAATGCTGAAGAGCTGGAGAAGAGTGGGCCAGATGGGAGGGGAAGAGAAACAGGAAATTAAGAATGGAAATTAGGGGAGAGGCAAAATCAAGGTGGAAATGTTTTACTGTTGCGATCCATGGTCTTATTCAGTCCTCCTCACAAAAAAAACCTATCCTAATTTGACAACTATTTCTGCACTGGGGTATGAAGAGCAAGACTGGCACCATGAGGATAAGGGCCAGGGCAGGCAGAGGCAATTGGGTTCTTGTTAGTGAATCAATCACTGTTGTTTGGGCAAGGCCAGCATTTAGTCTGGGGAAAGAGTTTTCCTTCAGAGGAGGGGGCAAAGAAAGGCTGGCTTTATTGCTGGATCTTGCAAAACATGCAGAGCTAGGAAAAGAGTTAGAGACATCAGCATTAATTACACCATAGCTGGTTCTGTGACTACTAGAAATCTCTATGGCACAATTAAAACTAAAGTATTAGAGTGAGGGGTAGGGCCCAGGATGCTGTGGCTAAGATAATAAGCCTTGTACTAACTGTTTGATTCTGGTTTCGTTTTTTTGCTGGACCCTGGAAAAGCTGCATGGTTTCTAATTACAAGTTTAGACAGTAAATTGTGGAAATGTATGTGGCTCAATAGGTAAATCTGCTGTCTCAGTCCTAACAGTAAACATATTCTGGGTAGTTTTATATTTGTGTATAACCAATTTATCATAGACCAGACACTCAATCCATCTTTACACTTAGTTGCTGCTCTAAGGTGATCATAGCCTGTCCCTGTAGGATCCTGCAAGCTCTTTAGGTTTTTAATTCCTACTGTCCTGAATTCAGAGTCCGCTCTTCAATGCTATGCTTAACTTAGTCCTGTGACATGATTGACACCATCCACATTAAAAAATTTGAAGTCTTTTGTTACTGCTTTCAGCCTTTGCTGGGCTTTGCACACCACCTTCTGCTTCAGCCAGTTCTAGCCCCACTTTTATAGCTCATTAAGCCTAACCCTGTCAGTGCTGGTTGTTTCAACACCAGTCTGCATCTTATCCATTTCAGGCATCTCTCTGGGTGCCTGCCTTCATCACAGACCTCCAGGTATTGTAAAATGCAGTGATAAAGCAATCTTTTCATCTCTGGTGCCCAACTCTAACTGAACAGTAAGGTACAGCACAGAGGGTAAGGTACAGCACAGCAAACTTGTGTTTCTGCCAGAACTCAGCATTTGTTCACATTTTTTGGCTTAGTCTTCATCCTACTGTA
>VYZQ01003550.1:4773-17111 GCA_013400655.1 Mystacornis crossleyi | reverse complement strand
ATTTATTTATCCTCTTTTGATTCTTTCATGTTACTATGCAGAAATAATCTACATCTGCCTATTACATTGGAGATACAGCTGTTTCATCCCAGTATCTCTATGCTCAATAGTACTGTAAAAAGCAGACTGTGGCTGGGGCAGAAAGACTGGGATTTATTTTACTAAGGACAAATTCCTGTATATGTCTCCTTATTCACGTTTTCCTTCTTGCAAGAAATGGCAGTGAGAAACAAGAAGCATGTCAAAAAGGAAACCATCCACTTAGAAAAGAACCAGCTATTTGCTGAGTTGAAGAATCAAAAGCCGAACTCTGCCTATTTAGTGTCATGTGGGCCAGTGGAACAGTTTCTAGACATTGTTAGGAGAGCAGTGTGAAAAGAAACCCCACTTGCCAGAACAGATGTACTTATGAGGGATGATAGTTACTGCTAGCCTGGTTGACACGCTAGGGATTACAGTGGATATTTGAAGTATGAGCTCTATAACCTGAACTAAAAGTAGAAGACCTATACACTGTAACAAGTGCATACCCTTGGTGCTGTGCACACCAGCATAGCTACAGCCCCTTTTTTGCAAAGTGCCTAGGTAGATTCTTTTCCAGTGCAAGGAACTGGGCTTGTTCAATCACCTGGGAAGAAACATGCACATTGAGTCACAGAGCAGAAGAGAGGATAACGTAGATGTGTAAAATTAAGGGATTTTCTACATAACCGTGAGGCAGATTGTGACTGCTCTGCTGTTAGTATGTTATAAATGCACTCACTATTTAGGATCTTTCCAAACATTCTGAATATTAATTTCATTTTTTAATAACTTTACCGCAAGCATTTCTTTCTTTCATAGGCAGGTTTATGTGTGTCAAACCACTCAAATGAAGAAGGTCTAAACTTGCTCATGAGTAACACAGATATGTCTTACATAAAGGTTTGCTTCCGCGATTTCTTTTCTTAAATTTCTGCTCATGTTTTCATAATTCTATATGAAGTTACAAGTGGAATATATTTTAAAAAGAAAAGAAAAAAACTAGGAAGGCTCAGTATTTTCATGAGTACAGCATCTTGTTACCTTGTCATTTTGACACTGCAGTGCTTGTCTCACAGAGCTGTCCTTTTTGGCTGTATTAAACCTGTCCTGCTACAATACCATGTACAGATTATGTCTATCACTAATCATGGACTGAGTATTGGTTTATATTTTGTCACTAAAAAGTTTGTGGAAAAACTCGTGGTTCAGAAACTGCCTCAGAAGGAGCTTAGCTGTTTGGTCAGAGACAATTGCCACATTAGACGGAAAGTAGTCTCATCCACCAGGAACATGAGCCAAGGACTTGAACCAGGAGAATGACTGGAGTAAGATTTCAGGAGAGCAGAGCTACATAAATACCGGTTGCTTCACAGGTAGCACCTTCTGGTGAGCTGCTTACAGATGTGGGCATGTGATTGAAAATGAATGAGTTAACACATTCAGAGGAGTCACCAACCCTCAGCAGGAAGTTATTATCCTTCAGCTGAGGAACAGTAGCTGTGTGTGTTCTGCTCTATTGTGGTGCTAAGGACAATGGGTTGGTTTAAATCATCTTAAAGCATGCTATTTTGATAACTTGCTTCTGTAGGAGCAAGCCCAGCTTTTGCACCTTTTTTTTCCCAAGGAAATCTAGATTTTTATAAAGTTTTACCAGGCCTCTTTTGAGACAACATATCTCACTGATTTTTTCGTAGGTACTCTGGCTGGTTGGTCTCATTTGGAGGACTACACCCAAATTTGAGGCTTTCAAATGCAAGGTTTTTTGAATTAACTCACAGGTCTAGTTAGACAGAATTTTTTCTTTTAATGGGACTTTTTATTTTTGCATGACTCTAACATAGTTGAAGTGATTTCATGATAAGTTAGCAAAAATTTCAATGTACAAATTCACTTGTGAATAGAATGAAAAAACTACACTGAAAAGGCTTTCTAGTGAGAAGCATATAAAAAAGGGAATTTTGAATAGTTTTGCAGAATTACCACTAACTGTAACAATAACTGCTAATGTTTGTGGTATGAATTATTTTTTCCCATTATGAGTTTTCCCATTTTTGTAGTTTTAAATGTTTTTCCTTCTTTATCACACATTAACTAGTTAATTTGCCTGTGGTAAATCATATCCCAGTTCCTCTGCTCATTCATGGACCTATACAATGACTTAGGATTTTCTATCTTCTAATAATGAATGGTAAATGGCATTCTAATATAAGTATATTCCAGGACGCCTAACTATATAACCAAAACAGTGTTTTCCAGGGCTGCTCTACTGAATCTAGCATCTGTAGGTATGAAGGGAAGAGAAACAATGTCCTTAAAGTGTAAAAAGAGACATGAGATCACTAAATGAACCACATCCATCCATCCATCCATCCATCCATCCATCCATCCATCCATCCATCCATCCCTCCATTCAATGTACTTCTGTTTGTGTTGTTCACAAAAAGAGAGATTACAAGCATCTCACAGTCTGTAGAAGATGAAGGTTAGAAATCTGTGGCTCCTAATGAGAATCATAGAGTAAAGGTTCTACGTAAAAATTAAAAATAAAAGAGGCACTCTTCTGGTAGAAATGAGATCTCATCTGCCCACATAGATTTCTCTTCAGATAATGGGCTCTCTGGTCCTGATTTTGACATGAAATAAGACTATGTATTACATAGGCCGGCAGGTAATATTTTCAGGCTAGATCTGTACAAATCATTGAGGCCAGTTTATATAGAGTGGAATTTTATATTTGAGTTTCCCATCTTAAAATGAAGAGCTTGATTGTTGATAAAGACTTGTAGACATCATAATTTGGGAGGACCCACTTGCATGACAGGTCAGACATGAGTTCATTAGTCTTCAAAATGACAGAATGAGTCATATAACTCAGACTGAAAGGGGAGGAGAGGACTGAACTGTTCTTTCATTTTCCAGTAAATCAAATACAAGCAGTTCTGTGTCTGTCTTAGCTACTGCCATACCCAGTGATTTCTATATTGCTGCCTGCCATCTGTTCTTTTGTGGCATTGAGTTTGACAAAAAGAGATGTGCTGACCTTTGGAAAGAACCCTTCTTCCATCCTGCCTTCAATCTTTCCCTTCCTTGCTGAGACGACGAAGAGTGAAGGTGGTAGTAGCTGTCTCCAGTCTGCAGCTGGAGGAGCAGCACGTTTCCAGTATCAGTCCCATACAAGTATTGTTATTTTTCCTGTCATGTTTGTTGGGGTACAGCTTTTGGTTTATTTTTCTTGCAAAAAGGCAGGAAAGCCAATCTGAAAAATACCGTTCACATGTCTTCAGTAATTACTTGGCCGTTGTGCCAGGCATTGGCTTGTTGACAGGTTCAAGACAGAGAGTGGGTGAGACCCAGCTGCAGCCAACAAGAAGAAAGAGGGAAAAAGATCTTAATCTGCTATGGGCTTCACTTGCCCTCCCTTCTTTTCCCCTCCATCTCTCGCTCTCCTTGGGGACCCACAGTTATTACTTCACACAATAAGCTCTCCCCATTCTTCAGAGGACTGCCAGTCCCTGGCTGGTGCAGCTTTCCGTCCAGTTTCTTCCACCCGTTAAATGGAACACCTAAGGAAATCACTTAGTCTTGGGAGGGAAATGCCTTTTGGGAATAGATGTCTTGCCCCACCTCCAGGAAACAGATAAGCAATTTAATCTGTAGAGTTTGTGAGAGTAACAACAAGGCTCACGATCCTGCAGATGGTTTTCAATATCTATTTTTAAATTTGGACAGTTTCTGAAATGACATCTGTAATTTACCTGTTACCTTTAAAAACATTTAGGTCATTGCCTGGAAGGGATGAACAGTGTTCAATCCAACAGCTCAATATGCCAACCTTAAATAAGATATTGTATACAGAAACGAAGAATGCCTAATATTTCTTAGGTGGGAGATGTGGGGGGACAGAATGTGATGCATGGAGAGTCACCAGACAGAACTCTTCTCTCCCAGACAGCACTGGAGATATCCTCAACCGAGGTTTGCCAAGCAATCACAAGATGTCCAAAAAGAGAGTCTGGGCTAGTACAGGACAGGCTTGCAAGCTGACCTTGTGCTATTGCCTCAGATAACTGATGTCCCTCAGCACAGCCAGGCTGTGAGATTTTCAAGATCTTCAGTATCTTTGTTTTCCTATGATCACACTCACTTTAAGTTAAGCCAGAACCCAAGTGTCTGTAGCTGTAGTCTTGGTCAACTGCTGTATTCTTCGTTGTGGTTCTTAAGTTGTTATACTGTGGTGCTGAATTCTGCCTACAAAAGGTGAAACTGTAGGTGCTGGGGTAACCTTGCACATGGCAGAAACTTATGTCATACCCATGGTCTCAAAAATGTGACAGGGGCAGTAAAGCCAACACAGTCAGCACATCTAAGCAGTGATTGCAGACTGTAAGGCTGAAAGTTCTTACTCCTTCCCTTCTCAAATGATTTTCCAGCAAACCTATTCCAGAAATCTGTACAGTACACCAAGAAAAGAAGCTTCGCCCCAAATTAATGCAGGCCAAGACCTGGGAAAAATTTTTCCCTCCTTGCCTTGTTTAGCACAGCTGTGAAAAGATAGGCTGATGTACTGCTGAACGGCTATTCCCACTCTTTTCCTTCTCTTCACTCAAATCCTTCACTCCCACAGACTTCTGCACAGCAGAAATCTTCTCCCATACCTGTAACCAATGACAACATCCCTACTGGCTATTACAGAGCATGTACTTACTCAGAGAAGAAATGGAAAAGTTTGTCAAGAACCTGATTTTAATGTACAGTGCAACTTCAGTCAGCTGGGTGACATCTTGCTGCTTGGACTCCTCCTGCAAATACAGAGGCTGTGTTCAAACAGTGTCCTCTGAAATCTGTTACACCACTGGCATGTTTCTCTTTACCATACACAGAGATTTTCCTGAAATTTGGGGTGTGTTGATGGAAGCTTTATGATGTTGTTATTGTTTTTAATTTGAAAAAGAATCAATTCCTTTTTTAGGAAAAAACCCTAAATATTTCACGTGATTTTTACAAGGAGAACATCAGACGGCATCAGTTCATTGGTGCTCTTTTATGAGACTGAAATTAGAGCAGGTTTCTTTGTGATCTCTGCTGAAAACCGAGCTCAAGCTGAGAAACCTTTTTCTCTCTGGCTAAACCAGCACCAAATTTTCTAGCACTTGACAACACAGATTTAGAATGTATTGATTGACTTAAAGATCAAGAATGTGATTGGGAGATACTCTTCACTCTGTGCAAGCTGTGTCTAAGTTCAGCAAATGAGAGATCTGGGGAGCCAGGATGGTTAACCTGTGAATTAAGCCTGTGCAGACATAATCAATAAAGCTAAGAGTTAGGTACTTCACCCTTGATCAGCTGTGCTTTGGTTTAAGAATCTGGTATTAACCAGTGATAAAATGTGCTGCACTGTTTGGTTTTTTAACCACTCGGTTTTTAAAATGTACTTCAAAAAAAGTATTTTTTGTGAGTTGACAGATCTTCATGAGCTCTGTTGCAGCCATGTAGGAACAATTACATATTAACATGGGAAAGACTTTTAAGGCTTTAAGAAAAGGAGATGAAAATTTGCAGCTGGTGTTTAGTAGCAAGGGGGACTCAGCAAATCTCTGTTAACTTTTAGGCAAGTGCTACAGCTGATAATACAGAGCTGCTGCCATCAAACTGCTATCAGTATCATGTCAGTATGTATCTGTCTCAGTATTTATAACCTGCTAACAACAGGGAAGTGATGTGGTCTAATGACCTGAGGACAGGACTAAAAGCCAAGAGGAAGTGGGGAAAGGAAGCTGCACAGAAGAACAACTTCTCTGAACAGGATGTCTGGTCCTACTGCAGCCCAAATTTTGTTGTATTTTTCTTTGGATTTCAGTACATCTTGGAGGGTCATTCTCCTGACCCATTAGGCGTGTTTGCAAACTACAAAATTACATGACTGACCATGGTATTACTTGGTCAGAACTGGTCCCTTCATCAAGTCACCTGGAGTAATGCTAAGTGCCTCAGCTTGGCAGAGCACTGAGGTCACAAAGTCACTTTTGTTGCAACTCTTCAAATTCTTAGTGTTTGAGATGTTTGATGAGTTTAAAGTTTTGAGAACTGTAATGAAGCAACATTCTAAAATGGTTGCTTCGGCCAAGGTGTGTGTCAGGTAAAGGTGAAACTGGACAAACAGATTATGAAAGGTCATTCCTATCTGCAAGAAAGAGCAGCATGGAAGAAGGTGCGGATATGTTTGTGAGATAAGAATGAGAAAAAAGCATTATGTGAAGGAAAGATTGATGTCACAGTGAAAACATTTGCAGTGATGTTGTTAACAGATGTAGGAAGATGTGAATAATTTTTTTTATTGTTCTTTAATTTAAATTCCTGTTGTTTTCCTTACAGTGCCAGTAATGTCTTAGCCTTCCTTGTCCTTGTCCTGCATGGGATTCTCACAGAAGAGATGCTTTGTGCTACATCTCACTTTTATGCTGCGATACCTATGTTTGTTACACTCTGGAATGTGTTTCTGGCAACTTGCTGGGCATGGTGGAAGAAGGAAAATAAACCCTTTTTTGGGGCTTGAGGGTTAGGACAAGTACTGGAGCTGGTAAGCATGGGCATGGAACATTCTTTGCTACCATTTTTTGTGAGTTTGTAAACAAAATGTGGTTCCTAATTAAAGCAACCACTAAACCGTTTAACTTGCATAACTAGAGCTGACTCAATAGATTGGCCCAGGTCTCACTGACCCTGGCAGAGTGACAGGGCTTGTATTTTGTGTGGATGAAATGTTCAGTAATTTCTCCAGAACATTATGTGCAAATAGGCTTTTCTTTAACAGCAGGCATGCATGTCTTTTCCTTCCACCTTTCTTCTTATCAGTCAGCAGATCTTAGCTAGACAATGTGAGAAATCATTATTTTCTCTCATCTTTTTGTTCCTACATGTCAAAAAAGGGATCAGATATTTATACGAAAAATAAAATTGTATTTTTCTACAAGGAATGCAAACCTTGCCGTATGCTACCTCTAATTTAGAGGTCTAGGTGGAAACTCTTCCCTATGTATGCACTGTGAGCAGCTGGGACTTCTTTCATTATTGTTTAAATCATTTGGTGCTAACTCCCTTTCAGAGGCAGGATTCTGTGTGGATCCACGACCTATGTGGCATGTTTGAGAGACAGCTCAGCCCTTAANCCGGGACCCCTCGGCAGGCAAGGGGTGGTGCCCTCAGTGCTGTGTCTCAGCGAAAGCTCCAAAAGCAGCGGCGAAGGGGTGTCAGAGGCAGGGCAGGGCAGAAGGGCAAAACAGCAAAAAACACGGCCTCGCAGGAGATGAATTCTCTCCGCGGCGGCTGCAAGTCCCACTCCTTCCAAACGCCAGGAGAGCAATGAATCTCAAGCACTCTACCCCACCTCTTTTTTTTTCAGTTCTAAATCTCCAGATGTCTTTGCTCCCCCACCTGAGAAGACGCCACCAAGACCAAAAAAAAAGGACAATTGGGCCCCTCCCTTGTGGCTGGCTAGGTTCTTTGTTTTTCTTAAGTACCCCAGCAATTGCCCCTTAACATGGGGAAAAAATTCCTTTGAGAGAAGAAAAGAGCACATACACACACAGAAAGAAAACTTTCTCAACCCCCAACACAGTATAATCTTAAAACCTAGAAGGAGCAAGGAAAATGTGAAAACAAATACACACCATGTTGCTGCTGAGCTTGGCAATCAATCTTTATCCTCTGTGTGTTCTGGACTTTAGCAACAGTACGTGGAGTTCACATAGCATTTCCTTGCAAGCCTCTCAAAAGCACGCTGTGAACACTGCAGTGAGCACTTTTGGAAGAGCAAGAAGTACTGTGTGCTTTCTTCATTGATAGAGATCCAAAGATCCCAAGGAAGTTCTCCAAAACACTACATGTTTTAGTTAAGATCCTCATTCCTTAGTCCTATAACTGCGCTAGAATGCGTAGGGAAAGGATGAATAAAAAGTCAGAAAGAAAAGGAGAGAAAGGACAGAAACACGAGGGCCAGCTTTTACTTCACTAGTAAGAGAAGGTCAAAGAGGGAAGAAGAAGAGAGAGACATCAATTAAGGAAAGTGATGGACTATTTGTGATAGGAAGCAATTAATGGTGTTTCGGTGTGTTCATTCATTGTGGTTTTGTCTGTTATCTTTCTGATGTGAATTCTTAGGTTCTCTTTGTTTCGCAGAAGAATTGAATGCCAGGTACTTCAGGTACACATGTTAAACTTCAAGACTAAAATCAACACAATTCCTTATGGTGTTTAAGATTAAGCATTAGTGCATACTCTTTTGAGGGTAGCTTAGGAAGGAAAGCTGCTGACAGACATGAACCTTTTCCTATAAGTCTCAGGCTTGTGATTTAAACTGAGAGGAAGGAAGATTGACTGAAGGAGCTCCTATTCAGTTCTCATGACATAACATGAGAAATGCCCTGCAGCATCTGAGTATGGCCCGTGTCCACAGTCTGACTCCAATGGGGTAAGAGGAGATGCTCTCTGGAGAAAGGCCTGCAAGCCCAGCCACATCCTGTGGTGTTTTCCCATTACACTTCCCAACAGCCACAGTTGTTGCATGAAGGATGTCTAGGGCAATGTCTCTGCCTGTTCCCTTCAGAACCTGTTTATGGAGCTATTCCCTACAAATTGCCTAACCCCTTCTGAACCTGCAGCCACTGACTGCCCCAACTACCTCACATGGCAGCAAACTCACAAAGTTTACTACCTGCTGTGTAAAGAAATGTTTCACCTCTTTTAAACCCATTTCTAATAGTTTCAATAAATTTCCTCTCTTTCTGCTGCTGCAGAACTGGTTGTTGACCATTACAGCTTTGTCACATGCACGTTATTCACTGTCTTTGTGATGACCTTTGGTCACATTCCCCTCAGACTTTTCCTCTCCAGCATGAGGAGAAACAGTCTTTTTCTTCAGTTTCTCCTTGTAGGACAATCCAGTTTTTATCTAATCTGCTTGCACTACAGCAGAAGCTATTAAGTCTAGACTAAAAGTGAATTTCATGGGAGCATAGCTAGTGGATATTAATAATTATTATGGCAATGAAAACATTGCTTACGTTTCTGTCTGCATCCCAAGCCTGCAGTTCCTTGTCTTACAGATGCAATATCTGAAGGTTGGTGGATGGTGTGAGTCAATTAATTTCTGTTAGGTAGCTACCAGACCCTAAAGAGGAATTATTCTTGTTGTCCCCTACTGATTTTTACAGGTGGAGCTGAGTCAGTGCTAGAACATCTGTTTTTTGTGCTTCAAGCATGGTTTTATGCTTTTTTAAAAGAATCACCTTGAAATTCTAGTTAAGGAAGTAGATAGTTCAAAAGCAGAATGTGATAAAGGTTTCATGCCAGGCCTATGGTTTATATCACTGAGCACAGGTTTGTCCTAGTTTCCCCAGTTTGCAGTAATTGAAGGCCTTCAGCATATTTGTCAGGTAGCACTGTGCTTGTATGGAGCTATAAGGCAATCCTTGAACACCTTATGCTATCAGCTGGCCTAAACTGCAGATCAAACAGGTCATGCATTAAAATTCTCTTAATTATCAAGTCACAGCTTAATAAACAGAGGCTACTCTCTCTCTCTCTCTCTCTCTTCAACTACAGGCCCCTCAAATGGTCCTGTTTTCTGCAAACAAGACAAAACAAGGAAATGAGCTATCATCCCTGCCTTTCAGTGCAGCACGTCCGCTGTCCCCTTGACAGGTAAATCTTGTGAATGTGTTCACCAGGGCTGTCGTGTTATTGTTTTACATTCCTCTTGTAACAGCATGTGATCACAAGTGAGCATGAGCTACTTCGGAGCAGTACAATGAAGACCCTGTTTGTTTGCTGCTGTACTCTCCGGGAGAATATTTTAGCACCTGATAGCCCTGCATAGATTAGGCTTGAGGGGACGTCCATTCCCAACTAAAACAATAGCAATCTGCATCTTTCCTATTGATGTCTTCTCCTTGCACTCTGCACCTGATTCACTTCTAATCAAGAAGGCATTGTATTGGTGCTGCCTGTATAACCAGGATGGTGAGTGGGTTGCGGATTAGCTCCGCTTTCATCTCCTAAATTTTTTAGAGAAACAGCAAGCTAAATTAGGGTGGGGATGCATTCTAAACACTTTGAAGTACTTTGTTAGTAAACAGAATGTATCAGTGCCTCCNCGCCTTGCACTCTGCACCTGATTCACTTCTAATCAAGAAGGCATTGTATTGGTGCTGCCTGTATAACCAGGATGGTGAGTGGGTTGCGGATAAGCTCCGCTTTCATGTCCTAAATTTTTAGAGAAACAGCAAGCTAAATTAGGGTGGGGATGCATCTAAACACTTTGAAGTACTTTGTTAGTAAACAGAATGTATCAGTGCCTCCTTAGAAAATATCATGCCTCTCTATATCATGCCTCTCTAAATCTATTGCTTTTTATTAACCAGGTATTTCTTAAGCAAAAAAGTAACATTTCAAACAATAAAGAATTATCAATGTTATATGCATGCAAAGACAAACTAATTCTCTGAAATGTCACCTGGAAAATGTTTTTGAACTGTGAAATGTGCACCTTTTTTGAAGAAGAAATAAATTAAAAAGAAATTGTAAGTCATGTCTATGGTTTATTTCTTTAAAAACATAAATAAGTCCATAACAGCATCTGTTCTAGGTCAGACCAAGGTCTGCTTAACACAGTATCCAATTTCTGGCAGTGACCAAAAGCAAATGCCTAAGGGAAACTATAAGAACAGGGCAAACGTATATCTTGTTTTCCTGAATGCTCTCCCAGCCTTCAAACATTTGAAGCTCTGGGATTTCCTGAGCTAGATATGGTTTCTATGTAGGTAGTAACCCTTTATGAATTTCCCTTCCTCTGTCTTTCTCAGGTTCCCCTTGAACTGGTGCAAATGGCTTCCATGCAGATAAACTTTTCAATTTTAACACATTTAAAGAGTTTGTTGACTCAAAAATTAGTCTGCTTTTTCCCGAGTTATGGCTTAATAATATAAGGTTAGTAAATTCCTGTATAAAACTTGTCATGACCTTACTGCCATAATGCCACTGCAAAGATTATATACTGACATGTCTTTCCCAATTATATTTAAAGCTGTTCGTACTACATATTTAATAGCAGGGAGAACATTCACACTCTCCAGTTTTAGGTATCCAATTAAAGTTTCTTACTTACTACCTAATCTGCTTAGTCTCTCGTTTTATTCTGGAAGAGAGGTTCTGATACAGAATTATGTGAATTAGAAATGCAGTGCCATGCTCTAAACTGTCCTCTGCAGCAGCCGCTCTACTTCTGTGAAGGGAATTTATGGAGAGTGGTTGAAGGACTTCAGGGTGCTTGGTGTGAACACTTCCACACATGACAACAAGACACAATGGCTTGACTCAAATGAACTATGCATTTTCCAACCATAAAAGGAGAGGCAATTTTAGATAAGCAGAAAAATTCAAAAAGGTCTAAATAAGAGTATGCCAAGATTAATATTACCGTGCTTATAGAACATAAAATGAGATTNTCCATCCAACCTGGCCTTAAACACTTTCAGGGCTGGGGCATCCACAACTTGTCCAGGAAACCTCTTCCAATGTCTCATCACCCTCACAGGAAATAATTTCTTTCTGATATCTAATCTAAACCAGCCCTGTTGGAAATGAACCTTAAAGAACATCTAGTTCCAACCCCCCTGCCATAGGCAGGAACATCTTCCACTGAGTTACTCAGAGTCCCATCCACCCTGGTCTTGAATACTCCCAGGCATGGAGAGTCCACAACCTCTCTGTGCAACCTGTTCCAGTGCCTCCCCAACCTCACAGTAAAAAATTTCTTACTAATATCTAATCTAAACCTACTCTCATTCAGTTCGAAGCCATTCCCTGTTATCCTGTCACTACACGCTCTCATAAATAGTCTCTCTCCATCCTTCCTGTAAGATCCCTTCAGATGCTGAAAGGCCACAATTATATCACCCTGAAGCCTATCCCTCTTCAAGCTGAACGATCTCAATTCTCTCAGCCTTTCCTCATAAGACAGGTATTCCATCCCTCTGATCACCATGATATCCCTCCTCTGGACTTGCTCCAACAGGCCCATGTCCTTCCTGTGCTGGGACCCCAGAGCTGGGTGCAGTGCTCCAGGTGGGGTCTCACCAGAGCAGAGGGGCAGAATCCCCTCCCTCACCCTGCTGGCTGCACTGCTTTGGATGCAGCCCAGGACACTTTTGGCTTTCTGGGCTGTGAGTGCCCATGGCTGGGTCATGTCCAGCGTCTCACCCACCAGAACCCCCAAGTCCTTCTCAGCAGAGCTGCTCTCCATCTGTTCATCCCCC
>VYZQ01003549.1:23580-48903 GCA_013400655.1 Mystacornis crossleyi | reverse complement strand
GAAGTGCACAAACACCCTAAGAACTCTGAAATAAACCCATGGTGCAGAGAGAGGATCTCAGCAAGAAGATGTCCTTCTGCAGTCTCAGGTTTGCCAAGACGATTTGGAATCATCTAAGTTTCCAAACCGCCAAGAAAAAGTGTAGAAAAATGGTGACTTGAATGTTCAAAAGTGCCTGCAGAAACAACACTATTTTTAAGAAATTTTGGACACCTCCGGTTTGACAGACCCTAAAACTGGTATCTCTGGATGCAATTCAAAAAACAATGGTAAGAGTGGAAATATTTCCTTGGAAATTCAAGGCATTTGCACATCGAAGGTGTTAGATGAACACTGTTTTTACAAGCTCATATACTTAAGCAGCATTGTCCCCCTCAGTTTAATGTATTTTCAGTCACTTAAAAAAAAAAAAAAAAGGAACAGAAACCAAACAAAATTATTTACTACTTTACTTCATAATTATGGCAGGAAAACATTGAATAATTAAGGTTATTTTGTAAAATAAATAATCAAAACGTTTTTGCAATTAATTCCTGTTGGTCCATGAAAGGATCTAAACCAGATCTTAGAAGTCCAAATACATTTTTGATTTTTCAACCTGAACCTTTAACTTGATGAGAATTCACTGATTGCTGTGTTGCTTTACAGTCTGCCTTCTGTTTCCCCATCTTTTTGAGCTTTAAAATACTAATAGTACTGCTGAAAGATTGGCCTGACTGCATGGTGTTGTTTCACCTCTTGGTGCATCCTTATTTTTCTGGGAGTCGTAATATAGATAAACATACCTTTGAGTGAAGAATCCTGGCACTAATTTCCTATTCTTATATAAATCTCTTTGATGTGTCTTTTAAGTTAATTTCCCAGAGAGGCCACAGCTTTCTAAGAGTTACATATAAACCCTCTTATCTCTGCAATTTCTGACAGGTATCCATTTGCCAGCCATCCAGCCTGTGCCTCCTAAAATGGTGCATTGAAAATTATTTACTTTCTTCTGTACTTTCTTGCTGCTTTCTGCACTGTTTGTTTGTTTGTTTGTTTGTTTGTTTGTTTGTTTGTTTGTTTGTTTGTTTGTTTGTTTGTTTGTTTGTTTGTTTGTTTTTAGGGTTTGGTTGGTTGGTGTTTTTTTTTAATTCTGCACTGATTTTGAATTTTAACTGTTCCCCTATTGTAGCACCATGAAATTTTAGAGCAATGTTTACATCTCTTACATATTTTTGTGTTTATTTTTTCCCACTGTGTTGCTGTCATCAGCTTCACAGATTATTTTGGGAGTTCTCTCAGTGCACATAGTCCCTTGGACAGCATGTAAAATGCAGAATATATGCCAACAAGTCATTGTGACCCCAAGTAAAATGACTTCTTGTCACTAGGACTGTGACTTGTGTGGCTTCCCACAGGCCACCAAAGACTTTTCCCTACTTTGAAGGTTGATCTACTTGGAAATAGAAATGGTGACTTGAATACCTAAATTACCACATCCTTTAGGTGGAAGAAATTACATTCTTTAGAAAAGTAATTCCTATCTAATATTTCATCTTGTATACTTAATGCCTAAAGGACTTTGATGCGTCTCTTTGCCATCCTTTGCAAGTGCTTTTGATTACAGAATACAAAAGGATATACTTGTCATCAAAAGACACCACCAAAATTATGCCTTTATTCCCTTAAAATTGTAATTATTTTGTTTCAGAATAATTAGGATTACTTTAATATCAAGTGGTGAATTGATCACACTTCTGTCCTGACTTAGATTCTTGAATTCATAAATGGTAAAACAATTAATTTATCCTAGCTTTCCTGGCAGTAGTTTTTATCTATGAGACTGTTTTCTTTGACAAGGAACATAATGAAAATGTTGTAAAACAATCTGGTAATTGAAGGTCATCAAACATTTGAAATACAAAGTAGGTATGGGTATTTGACTTTAATGTATTTTAAATATAACAAGGGTTATTATAGACTCAAAAATCTCACAAATTCTTTTGGAATTGTATTACCTTGACTAATCTTTGTTCACTGTTATAGAGTAGCCATGTAAAGAAAGTCCAATGACTTAAAAAAAGAATGGATTGATTTACAGAACTTTCTAAAAATTGTATGCCATGGAACACACGTCCTCTTGTGTTCATGTCTACATGAACCTTCCCCTGCACAAAATTTGTTGTGAAAGCTGCCACGTAAATTGGTTTTCACTGAATAAAGCAGATGACATGGAAGTCTAGATTTCTACCCACTTGGTGAGAAATTGGAAGTGGCATTACTGAACCCATCTACAGGGAGAATAAAAAAAGGGACAATTCTTCAATTCGCGGAGCCATCTTCAGCCCCGCGGCATGAATGCACAGCTAAAAGTTTATTTCTTCCTTGTCAGTGGTGATTTTGACTTAAGATTAGGTTTTGTTTATGTAAATTATCAGGAGAATGTTGCTCTTTGGACAAGTGTAAGTGCAATGTGTAAGTGAGGCACCCCAGTAGTTGCTTTTCTACCACTTGTGCTGTTTTATTTAGCTTTTTTTAAAAGTTCAGCATATTCACTTCCAGAAATTATGCCCTCTCCTCTTCATAAAAGCAACAAAGGCAATATTTATATCAAGCCAGCTGTTTAATTTGCCACAAAAAACTGAAACTCTTCAGTGTGCATTTATTATTAAAGTTGTAGCAGACAGATAACAAGGAAAAGGTACAGGAAAAAAATTCTTGAAGGGAAAGCTACTTTTGTGTGGAATATGTAAATCCCCTACACTATTGCATTTTTCTGAATAACAGCCATTTAGATTTAAAATCAGGTCTCTCAAGCAAGAAATGATACTAATCTTCAGATATATGGGGAAAAATCAAACAAAAAAAGGGAAGGAATTAAAACACAAAACACTTTTTTTCATTTCACAGTGGAAATGAGAAAAATAAGGATGTGCTCTTACTTGATCATTACACGTATCTCCTAGCATAGGATTTGAAATTGGATTTAGAGATGTATGTTATAAAACTGTCACTGAGAAGATGCCTCCACTCTATCAGAAAATAAAGCAACAGGGGGTTAAACACAGGGGGGTTTAATACTTTGGGTATAATGTGGAACTACAAAGCAAGGGGTTAAGTATGCAAATTTTAGGGTAAAGACTTGGAAACACAAAATGTGGCATGCAGAAGCAAGGATATACAAACCCCAGGCATTTTGTGAAAATATGGAGTTTCCTTGTGCTGGACATTTAACTGGTTCAGCATGACACAATAATGTCTTCAGGTGTTCCACCACAGAAATATGACCTTTACTTCCCTTCATTTTAAAGATAGGCACTTTCAGAGAATTCCTATTCGCTTCTGCACTCAAGGAGAATAAACCAAAGCACATTCTTCCTACAGAAAATCCTGTTTGCTTGGTTGTTTAATATTGTTCTTGCTGAGGAAAACATTTAATGAATCATTAATTCTTGCAGTGGGGAAGGGAAAACTTTAGCAATGTTTGTTAACTTAATGTAGTTAAAAATAGTTTTTAAATGACTTAAAAGCGTTTTTAAATTTTGGGGTTAAAAATTGATTTTATTTTTTTTTTTTTTTTTGCTCCTGTTTACAATCATAAACCCCACCTGTAGCACCTTGCTGGATGATTTTCCCTCCTACTTTTATAGCCATTAAAATCCTCTTAACTAGGAAAATGCAGAATAAGTATTATTACAAAAGCCATAATCAGTTTTAAAGATGATCTTTTCTGCTTTAGCTCCCATGCTGACACAATTTTTTTTAACTCTAAGAACAGAAACAATTATGGATTTTTTCCCCCATTTCATTCTGCAGCAGGCTGCTCTCTTCAAACACTCTTAAGTAAAAAAACCCAAACCAACAAGACCCCAAACAAACCAAAGAAGAAACTCATAGCTCCAAAACAGAGTAAATATTAGAATAATAATATTTCTCAGTATTGTTTGAGCTTTTTTGCCTACCACAATTCACGTCTTGTATGAATGTCCTTAAAAAGTTTATAAAGTCGGGTTCTCAGGACAAGATATGTCAGGTCATGTGTCTATCTCAGCACGTTTTTTTTTTTTTCTAAAATGGCTCAAGGGCAATAAAAACTTAGTGAGCAATTAATGGAATAGTTGAATGCACACAAATAATCAAACGAAGAAAATCACAGAAATAACATTTGTTAAGTTTTATCAAATGCTTTGTAGTAACTTGATCTTTCACTTAGTGTAAGAAAAAATGACTGTAAAAAGTAGAGTATCAGCATTATTTGCTAGGTATAGAGGTAAACATTTAGGGAGTTGTCAGGGCTGAGGTGTCTCTTTGTTTATTTGTTTTGTAGTTTTTTTTTTTTTTGTTTGGGGGCTTCTTTTTGTCTTTTGTTCATTTGTTTTGGGTCTGAGTTTTTTAAATACATAAAGTAGTTTAAGCTCCATTTCTTGTATGTTTCTACTCAGGCAACGCTCAGATTTCAAGTCGCCAAATTTCTCTAACATTTGTCTCTTTTTGAGATGTTTCGCTTGCCTTTACATACCTCGTACCAAGAAATGGAAGTGCTGTGCTCCAAAAGCTTTTGAACAACACTGGGTGGCTATATGAAAGCAACAACAGTGGCCATGGACTTAAAAAATCTTCCCATTCTCTCCTTGCTGGATAAGTTCAGTTATTTGTGGAGTTTATTTGACATTTTTTTATTTACTTTGTTTTGTTTTCAAAAACCCAAGCAATTTGTTACTTTTTTTATGTTTTCCCATACTTAGGTCTTAATTAATCATCCTCTCCTGCTTCAGCAAAATCCCTTATATGATTTAGCTTCTGTGGTCCACATGAGTTCCCAGAAATCCTTTCTAGTAACCTTTCTTTATTAAATTTTAAAACAGAAATACATTTCCTTTAATAAAGGCCCAAGATTTACTGCAAATGTTCACGGATAAACCCAAAGTACATGAAGTTTCTTGAAGAGGAATATAATTTATGGAGANATATATATATATACTTACATTTATAAACCAAGCTTTAAGATTTCCATAAATTAAAAAAGGCCCTTTAAGAGGAAGACAGCTTATTACCACCAATCCTAGAAATGTCTCCTCTGTACCTGTCTTCAAAATGGAATGACTGTCACTTATTTTCTTCCAGGCTCAAAGTTAAGGCAGAGAAAGTGTCATTGCAGGGTAGCTTTGTCTGAGCTGAACTTGTCTGAGCAGAGAAAAGGATGTTTGTGGTATTGCAGAATTTATATCACAAAAGGTGGTGCGGTTTTAGCTTCATGGATGTATTTCACTGGGAAGCCTAAGTGACCTCTTCACAGCTCTTTTTTTTTGTTCTGTGCTTCTCTCTCCTCCACTCTCCCTTCTACCAAAAACATTTCTGCAGCACTTTCAACGATCTGAAAATAGAGCAAAGCCAAAAGCTGTCATTTTGTCACTGCTAATGGGCTGAGATGTGCTCAAATGCTGCCATGAACTTTTCAGGACAATATTTGCTATCTGGTGAATAGAAAATACATCGCTGTAAGATGAGAGGATCCCATTTGTGTAATCATGATCGTGGTGCTGCCTGAATGAATGCTCTTGGTAGGAGTACAGGAAACACACTCAGGGTTTTGAGTATCTTACCCAGATCTGTAATCTTCCCCAGGCACTGACTGCCCCCAAAATATCTTTTTTTAACTGCCCAGGGCAGATGTCATCCCTCAGCACTTTGCTGTTTCCCATTTTGTAACCTATATGCCAGCTTTTGTGTTCCTTCNTTGTTTTGTAGTTTTTTTTTTTTTTGTTTGGGGGCTTCTTTTTGTCTTTTGTTCATTTGTTTTGGGTCTGAGTTTTTTAAATACATAAAGTAGTTTAAGCTCCATTTCTTGTATGTTTCTACTCAGGCAACGCTCAGATTTCAAGTCGCCAAATTTCTCTAACATTTGTCTCTTTTTGAGATGTTTCGCTTGCCTTTACATACCTCGTACCAAGAAATGGAAGTGCTGTGCTCCAAAAGCTTTTGAACAACACTGGGTGGCTATATGAAAGCAACAACAGTGGCCATGGACTTAAAAAATCTTCCCATTCTCTCCTTGCTGGATAAGTTCAGTTATTTGTGGAGTTTATTTGACATTTTTTTATTTACTTTGTTTTGTTTTCAAAAACCCAAGCAATTTGTTACTTTTTTTATGTTTTCCCATACTTAGGTCTTAATTAATCATCCTCTCCTGCTTCAGCAAAATCCCTTATATGATTTAGCTTCTGTGGTCCACATGAGTTCCCAGAAATCCTTTCTAGTAACCTTTCTTTATTAAATTTTAAAACAGAAATACATTTCCTTTAATAAAGGCCCAAGATTTACTGCAAATGTTCACGGATAAACCCAAAGTACATGAAGTTTCTTGAAGAGGAATATAATTTATGGAGATAATTTCCTATTTAATATGTCTCTAATTCACCTGGCACACCTTCACCAAGTCCATCACATTTTCAATGCTGAAGTCAATGACACTTTTCAGAATATTTTTCCTGGTCGGTTCAGTCTATTAGCTGGGAATTATTGGACCTCACACCCAGAAAAATTAATCCTGCACTCCTTTGGGTATTTTCAGCCACCTTTATTGAGACTAGGAGTGATTCAAAGAAATTATAAAGCTCCTTTGCAGTGATTCTGGGCATTCCTGGGGTCTGCAAACAAATGTTTTGTCACCCTGTTCCCACTGCTTGAAATGCCCCCCCAAACACTGCTTGATTTTCAAGAGTACATGAGCTTCCTCTGAGCAGCATTTTCCAGTAGTTTCAGCACACAATCCATTTTTAACAGCTGCAGGGGGGTTTTCTCTACTTTTATTAAGAAGAAAAGTATGGTTTTGAATGGCAATTAAGAGATGGGGTGAAACTACCCGTACTAGAAGAAATAAAACAAACACCTCCGTCTCAACCATCAGATAAGAAACTATGCTATTCCTGAGTGCCTGNTTCACAGCTCTTTTTTTTTGTTCTGTGCTTCTCTCTCCTCCACTCTCCCTTCTACCAAAAACATTTCTGCAGCACTTTCAACGATCTGAAAATAGAGCAAAGCCAAAAGCTGTCATTTTGTCACTGCTAATGGGCTGAGATGTGCTCAAATGCTGCCATGAACCTTTCAGGACAATATTTGCTATCTGGTGAATAGAAAATACATCGCTGTAAGATGAGAGGATCCCATTTGTGTAATCATGATCGTGGTGCTGCCTGAATGAATGCTCTTGGTAGGAGTACAGGAAACACACTCAGGGTTTTGAGTATCTTACCCAGATCTGTAATCTTCCCCAGGCACTGACTGCCCCCAAAATATCTTTTTTTAACTGCCCAGGGCAGATGTCATCCCTCAGCACTTTGCTGTTTCCCATTTTGTAACCTATATGCCAGCTTTTGTGTTCCTTCAAGAATGAAAGGGAATAAAAACGAGGTTAATAATGGTGGGAAGATTTGGAACATCAATACCTACATTTAATTTTTTTTTCTATAATTCATATAAGAATATATAAAAAACATTTTGAAAATGTTTATCTAGTAAGAAAAAAGCCAAATAATTGTTCCTGATGCAATCACACCAAATATTTTTATTTATTTTGCTGATGGAGAGAATAAATAGGGGGAAAAAACCCAAAAAACAGGAAACACACATTTCTTTTTAAATCTTTGGTTTTCCAAACATCCCTACTTGCACTGCAAAATTTATTTATTCCTGATTCATATTACCAAAAGTGAAATTTCAGTGGGGATTCTTGTGTGACATTTGAATGCTTAAGGTATACCCAAAGCCAAAGTCAGGCTGGGAAAGCCTGTATTTTTTCTGCAGGTAATTTAGCAAAGCAATTCTTCCCAGATCAGTGATCTGATGTGCTGTTGAAGCAGCCTGTCCTTTCTAAAGCCACGGAGAGTTGCCTGAGTCCTGTGTACATGCACGAAATGCAACAAGCACATTGGAAAAGGCAGAGTTTATTTAATTTGCAGTGCAGGGCTTTGGTATTTTCATGCTTGTGGTATGTTGAGAAGTATTACTGAACATATAGAGCCGTGTCCAAGAGGGTTTGATTTCCAGGCAAATAAATAACTATTAGGATTTAAAGTAATAATTTAAGTACATTTAAAGAGCAACGCTCCAGAGGATGAAAATGCAGTTCTCTCAGAGCATGAGGTTAAGGCCCTGTGAGGCAGCTTGATTGTTTGGCTTGTCATGCACAGGACAAAAATCCAGATTCAATTTGGCCCTGAGTGAAGGGTGATAAACTTTAGGCAGCCAGTAAAGCTTTGCTTAAGAATCTCCTGTCTTCAGGCACAGGCAAAGTCACACATCAGCTGCAAGGAATCACAGAATCCCAGGATATTCGGAGCTGGAAGGGAGCTCTGGAGATCACCCAGTCCCAACCCTGCCCAGGCAGGGTCCCCTGGAGCAGTGGCACAGTGTCCAGCTGGGGCCGGGGTGTCTCCAGACAGGGACACTCCAGGCCTTCCCGGGGCAGCTGTTCCAGGGCTCTGCTCCTCCACGGACAGAAGTTCTTCCTCCTGCTGGGCTGGAACTGGTTGTGGTTTATTTTATGGCCACCGCTCCTCGCCCTGTCCCTGGCACCACTGAGCAGAGCCCGGCCCCATCCTCTGGCAGCCCTCGGAGGGGTTTGTATGGATTGATGGGATCCCCTCTCAGTGTTCCCTTCTCCAGACTGACCAGGCCCAGCTCCCGCAGCCTCTGCCCCTCATAGAGATGCTCCAGACCCCAAACCCTCTCTGTGGCCTCACCCGGATCCTCTCCAGCAGCTCCTGGTCTCTCCTGCCCTGAGGAGCCCAGGAGTGGCCCCAGCACTGCAGAGGTGCCTCAGCTGGGCAGGGCAGAGGGGCAGGATCCCCTCCCTGACCTGCTGCCCGCGCTCTTCCCGATGCCCCAGGGTCCCCCTGGCCCTCCCAGCCCCAGGACACTCTGTCAGCTCGTGGTCACCTTGTCCCCAGCAGCACCCCCAGGCCCTTCCCTGCAGAAAATCTTTGTCGGAGTGTAAGACAGACCCTTCAGGAGGGTTGGTCGCTGAAATATCTGTCACTTAAACAGATTTCTCTGAATATATCAACAGAGGAATATTGCTTGACATTACCTCCAATGATGTATTCGATACATTCACCTCCAATACCATTTAGTACAGGATTGAAATATTTTCCTTTCCTCCAGGGAAAAAGTAAAAACAAACAAACAAACAAACCAAAACAACAACAACAGCAACAACAACCACCAACCAACCAACCAATCAAACAAACAAAAAACCACAAAAACACAAAACCCAAAAACTGAGCAAAAGGGCCAGGCTACACTTCACAGGTTTTAATGAAGTGAACTTTTAAAGCAAAACAATCAGGAAACAGTGTGAATATTAACCTTTAAAAAAGAAAGTGAGTGTTACATTTTTAGCCTAAACTGAAGCAAGACACTTCTAATTATACATCAATACAAGCAATATGAATATGAAAAGCAATAAATAGAGAGTAGCCTGATGCTAAATCGTTATTACTTTAAGATAATTGTTTTCAACAGAATTTTTGTGAAGTGTCAAGAGAGTTGTGGCAGCATGAACTGAATTTCCTTATTTCCATGTGAGGCAGTTTAAGCTTTCCTGCAACGTTTTGCTTCATGTTGAAGGTAAGAGATATCTAACTAATATTTTCGCTTTTAGTTTTTCATGTAAATTATTATTAGGTGCACGTATGCACACACCTACATATTTCTTTTCCCTTTTGAGGATGATAGCAGATATCTACTTTGAAATAAATATGGGGTCCTACTGTATCTTCCCTCTCACCACACCAGAGTTACCAACTGTGCCATTACCATGTCGGGCACCTCTGCACCTAAATCTTTTTTTTGGGAGCACAAGGAATTTCTGCATCCATGGGTAGCCCAGTTGTCATTGAGAGCAGGACAAAATTAAATTATATATCCAACCATCATTTCATACAGTTTGTCTTCCTTAAATATATAGTCAGAATCTCTGCTGGAAACACTATAAAATGCAGTTCTTGACATTTCATTCACTAAACCTATTAAGAAATGGGTGTGGAATACCACAAAGTATAAAAATGACTAGCAAAACCAAACCAAACCAAACCAAAATTAAACATAATTAAAATAAGATCATGGCGTGAATAAAGATATCCCCTTTTATAACAAACCAAACTGACAGCTTGTAATACTTTGTTAGCAGGTTGGTCGAAGAAAGGTTGTCAAAACAGCACCATCATCATTTTTACTGGTGATATTCACTGAGCAGCTAAAGTGATTCTGCCTCCTCTAAACAACAGCTTTTGCATCCATCGTTTTTTTCACTCTGAATCAAATTTTAAATACTCTCTGCCTTGTCCAAGAAAGGCAAGAGAGCCATTATTTACAGTAAACACATTTTAATTTAGATGAGGAATGATAATCTAAAAACTGATTAAAGAAACTCACTGAGGGGATTTTATGTGCATAGCTTATCATCTTTGGTAGGATTGAGCTCAAGAGTGTGATTCTAGTACTGTCACAATACTGTACACAGAACTGGTGTGGTATCACCAGGAACATGGATTTGTGTTTTGGTGGTTTTTTCCCCTCAAGAAAAAAGTTTCTAAACCTTTATTATACATGCTCACAGGAATCATGGAAGATGAAGCATAGGAGGAGTGTACATTGCTTGAACCCTTTGAAAAATAATATTGATATTACAATGACAAATAATTCACAGCTTTGCTGTGCAGGCAGCAGTGTGGGTAATAAATAAGAGATATTAAAAAATTGGAAGCTGCATGCTGGTTTACACACAATGTATCAGTTGACTTTTTAAGGAAGAGGGAGTGAGAAGAATATGTGTTATTTCACCAACACATTTCACTCATAAACGTGTGGGCTCAGCCCTCCTGCCCAGGCTTTCAACCTATCAAAGGTCTGACCACATCTCTGTTAATTTGGTTCGTGTGATCAGATGAGTCAGTGTTCTTCATCATTGTGGGCTTCTTTGACTCTCAGTGGGCAATTTCTTGTGATAGATTCATCATATTCTACATTTATAATTTTCCAGATACATTGCTTTCTACAACTGAATGGAGGTTATGGCAAGGTGTGGGTTGGGCTCTGCTCCCAGGGAACAGAGACAGGAGCAGAGGGAACGGCCTCAGGCCGGGCCAGGGCAGGCTCAGGGTGGACAGCAGCAGGAATTTCCCCATGGAAAGGGTGCTCAGGCCTTGGCAGGGGCTGCGCAGGGAGGTTTGGAGTGCTCATCCCTGGAGGTGTCCGAGGAAGAGCCGGAGGTGGCACTCAGAGCTCTGGGCTGGGGACAAGGTGGGGACTGGGCACAGCTTGGACTCAACAGTCTCAGAGGTCTTTTCCAACCTAAATGGTTCTGGAATTCTAAGATCATACACAGTGCTCCTCAAATGGTGAAAGGGAGACACAAATTTTCACCATTCCCTCAAAATGGTCCCTCTTTCTTTCTTCTTTTCTGAGTTGAAGGTGATTTTGATGTGTTGGGGTGTTGGGTATTTCTGCTTTATCTGATCTTTTAAGTGCAATATGTAGGTATCAGAGTAAGCAGAGAAATACTTTGTACTACTTTAATCACATACAATCTAATGACAATAAAACCTAAGCACACAATTTCTAGGGAATATTAAAAACACAGAACGGCTCCATGGTGTTTGGCTGCCCCTTGGGGTTAAATCATGACAGTGATCAACAACAAAACATGCTATGGATTCATTACTATGATAATTTAAATCTGTGTTTGAGGAATTTATCATAAACGAAGGGAAAAAACCAACCCAACAACTCAACTGATAAAGGTGTTTCAAAAATCCAAAGCTGTAAATTTGTAAAGCTGTAAAGTTGTAAAAAGAGACTAAGTCTGAAATATAAATTTAATTCTGTAAAGTCATTAAGTGAAAAATAATAAATCCAGAACTTTTTTTGGTAAAAAACTACAATTTAGTTTGTTATTTAATTAGAAAATTTTTATTAAATGGAACCAGCTATAGACTTTTAAAATGAACTGAAAAAGAACATGTTCAAAGTAGTACACAATCCCTCACCTTGAAACAATACATTGTGGATGAAAGAAGTGGACATGGATTTAAAAAATTACTATATTCACTTCTGGAAGAAAAATCCACGTAATACCTACATTGCTTAACCTGACCTGTGCCATGCCCTTGTCCTGGCATCTGTCGGCAGTCCCTGTGGAGAGGGAAATGGACTGTACAAACAAAATTATGCTTTTCCTGTTACTTAAAAATGCTGATTGGGGTCTAGATACTCATCTGTAAATGAGTCACTGTCATTCAGCTGCATTCATCGCTTTGATGGTCTTTATGTATCAATAAAAAACAACCGAACAAAAAACCAAAACCAAGCAAAAAACCGAAACTAAAACCAAACAAATAAACAAAAAAAAGCCCCCAAATCCAACCAACCAACCAACCAACCAAAAAAACTCCCCCAAAACCCCCTCCAAAAACCCCGAACACAACAAAAACAAAAAACCCCAAACAAACAAAAAGTCACCACTCAGTCCGTGTGGGATGCTGTTTGTGGGGTATTTCCCAACATAGAATCCATAGGCTGACCCTGGATACACAGCTTATATGTGCTGGCAGGCGCGTTTGTGGTTTGTGTTTTGTGTTTGGCCATCAGCCCCCGACAGTGCTCCTGTTTTTTCCACTTTTCTCATTCCAAATCAGTCTGTTTTCTCAAGATCAACCAACATAGACCAAACCATGTGCAACTCATATTTTACAGCTGCAGGAGAGGAGACTGGATGTTTTTAGACAAGTAGGTCTTGAGAAGTTTCAACATAGAACCAAGTAAAATCTTCTCAAAATTCATGGAAAATATTTTTGCTGCATTGTATGCTCCTGTTTAGTTAAAAATCTGGATAGATTTAGTTAAAAAATTTGGACAAGGTGGTGGAATAAATTTTTAACATTGATTTAAAAACCCTCAGAAAACAATTTTTCTTGATTTTAATTTTTAAAAAATTCTTAATTTCTTTTCGTCATGAAAATAAAATATAGACAAAAATACTATTTTAAGGCAAGCTGTCTTATATATATATACATGTATGTATATATGTATATATTTACCCGAGTTAATAATCCAATACTAGTCATTGCTCTTGAATATGTAATTTCCAGTCAGAGGAAAGCTGTCATCTCCATGTGGTCTTGCCTTTCAAAGTGCCACGTGGTTTCTGTTTTCCCCAGGTTTTGCAGAAAAAATTTGGCTTAATGCATGGATTCTTAGGAGTTCACAGAACAGATGATATTCAAAGTAAGAAATTACAAAAGAAAGTTAGAATAAAAGAAAAAAGTGAGCTGTGTTTTAATGTGACACTGAAAAACCATTATTAGATAAAGTGGCATTTAATTTCAACCTTGTATGCTGAGGCAACAATAAATTAAAATTTCTGAATTACCCTCTTTGGGATGAGATTAATGTTTCCCTAAAATGCTGATTCCACCACTCCTTTCACTCACATTATTCATGAAAGTTAGGTACTCATGTTCTCTCTTGCATTTTTCTTTTTTTTTTAATTTAGAAATTTGAAGTTTTATTTTCCTGACTATTAAAGACAGTAGGAGGTGTTCATCCATCTCTCATCTCTGCTCTCATCTCTGCTTCCCTTACAGTTAATTTATAAAGATTATCCCTGTTCCAGCATCTCCATCTGGACAGTCAGGTGTCCGGGAATGCTCGACTGCCATCAAACCCAGCAGAAGTCCTAAACCCACATTTCCTTGGAGCAGAAATTCCTGGGTTTGTTTTGGTGAGCTCTGACACCCAGCGATGGTTTTGGCACTGTCTGCACTCTGCTTTTCCAGCTCAGAGCCACCCTCCCTGCCTGGCAGAGAGAAATTTCTGTGGAGCAAAGAGCGTTTCTAGGCTGTGGCCAAAAATCAACAGCCGCGCTGTTTGACCAAAGCCAAACATGGAAACACCACAATTATGGCACTGCTGGAATCAGAGTCCCAGAGAGACTGAGACACCCGTAAGCTTTAATAGCTTCTCTCTGACTTTGGAGAAAATCATGGTTTAGCAGCAGCTGTTGACAGGTTACCAGAGAAGCTTAAATCAGAAAGCGAAAAATTAATGCCGAAAGGGAACATGCAAGGCAGGTAGAACCTCTTAAAAAAAAAAAAAAAAAAATCTGCAAGTACAAGAATTGTCTTTAGAGGCACCATATAAATTTTTTGGCTTCAGAAAGAACAGTCCAAAACCAGTTGGACCAAAGTAG
Organism: Mystacornis crossleyi; assembly: GCA_013400655.1. Taxonomy (NCBI): domain Eukaryota; kingdom Metazoa; phylum Chordata; class Aves; order Passeriformes; family Timaliidae; genus Mystacornis; species Mystacornis crossleyi. Next base: position 34,676 of record VYZQ01003549.1, on the reverse strand, counting down.
CGACTGTCTGGAATAGCTGGAATATACCAGTGCTACAGGGTAGCAGGGCACGGACAGCTAAATTACTTTTTTGTCCCATAAAATTACTGGCCAAAGACTGACTGTTATTCAAAACAGGGAAAACAGATGCAGAGGAAGTTCCATTTGGATATGAAGAAAAACAAATGTACTGTAAAGCTGAAACTGGCCACCCAGGGAGGCTGTGGTGTTTCTTTGCCTGGAAATAGTCAAAACCTGCCTGGACATGGTTGTGTACATCCTGCTCTCGGTGAGCATCCTTGATCAGGGAGGTTGGACCAGGTGATCTCCAGTGGTCCCGGTCCCTTCCAACCCCAGATGTTCTGTGATTCTGTGATTCAGATACCGTACCATGTTTAAATGAAACCAACAAAGCAAGACCAACAGAATAAAGATAAGAATGAACACTTCGTGGTGAAATATTAGAACCAAATTTAATTGCCATGAATATTATTGATTTTGTATTTGAATCACAACCCTTCTTTAATCACTTGGATTTCTTAGCACACAGATTTACCGCAAAACTTTTATTTTCAAAGCTTGACAACTTCTTTTCATTTCGTTTCGTTCAAGCTGATCTCAACTATATCTCAAAATGTTTTAAACAGGCTAGAGTTAGGCTAAAGAACAGTCCAGTAAACCCATTCTGTTATTTAATAGCCTCAGGAAGGCACCATTCCTCTTGTCCATGTTTGCAAAAAGGAACAAAATACTACACAGTGCTTCTTGCTCAGGATTCACAAGTATCGTACAGAGAAAGCTGGAAATCTTTGCCTTTTTCTCCTTTTTCAGATTTTTGCTGAGCAGTAGTAAAGAGAAGTGATGTCTGTTGCTGAGTTTGCATTTATGGCCTGACCCACTACGCAAAATTTTTATTTTCCATTGTCTTTCACATATTTTGAGCCATGTCCCCATCACAGACATAGAACTTCTACACTAATCAACTTCTAAACTTTTTTTTTTTGGCATTCAAACACTGTATACACATACTGCAGATGAGAAGCTTGCACTTAAATGAGTGGATTAGAAGAATTTTGCAAACAAGGAGACACCAAATGAACAGTCTGTTATTTTTCTGTGATATTATTTTGTGTTTAATACTAAGAAAAAAGGGCATTATAATAGAAAAATCTAATTATCCACATGATCTCCATGTTAAAAATGGAATACTAATCTGAAAATAATTTGCTTAGGAAAAAGAAGTAAAGATAGAATCAATGTTTTAATTTCTTCACAGAAAGAAATATTTGCCTAGGCAATTCTGAGGTAAATTTCTTTCCCTCTTAGAGATGCTTATAAAATTTTGTATCACTCCTTATCTTGTAGATAATGACATGAAAATTTTCCACATACATTAAAAAAAAATATACTGCACAAGACAACAAAGACTGGAAAGCATTTGATGTGTTATTTGCTCAGCCTGGATCAGGTGGGATAGGAAGCTGAGAGTGTTTTATATTACATTTTCATCTGCCATGTTTTAAAGTGCTTTGTGAAATAACATTTATAATTTCTACCCATAAAGAAATATGTTCTGTAGAACGATGCCTTCAGAAGAAATGAAAGACAGTTTCCAATTAAGACTAAGTGCCACCAAAGGTCTCCCTGGAGATCTCCCCATGTTCTCTTTGTCTTTTTGATGCACTGCAGATGCTTTGCCCCAGCTGAAGAAAGGGTGGAAAATGCAGGTAATGTCCAATAATGTTGCTATATTTTGTTTCTTCTTCTTCTTCTTCTTCTTCTTCTTCTTCTTCTTCTTCTTCTTCTTCTTCTTCTAATTCTAATTCTAATTCTAATTCTAATTCTAATTCTTCTTCTAATTCTTCTTCTAATTCTTCTTTTTCTTAGTAGTAGTAGTAGTAGTAGTAGTAGTATTACTGCTCTTGCCTTCCCATTACCTGAATTTCCAATGGAGAAAGAGTAGATGTTTTAAGAGTCTTCTCTCAAGGAAGAAGAGAATAGGGAGAGAATTGTTACATGTCAAAAGTGGCTGGTATTGCTTTTGAGGCAGATAAATACAGCACTGTATTTCAAACTTCATGGTTCATATTATCTCAAAATCCTGGCAAAGGGCTAAAATTCAAAATGAAAAGTCACTGCAGAATCTCTGGGAGTAGAATATTTACATTTATGAAATGGGTATTATGTCTGCTCTGCAGTGGACAACCAATTATTTTTGCAATATCTCCCCAAACAATTCTCTTTCCAAAGGACTCCAGGTGCTTCAGCTTCACGCTGGAAAGAGCTCCTCTCTACACTAAGCTACTCAAAATACAGTATTTTCTCATCAGAAACCCAGAGTGATCATAAATTTTCTTCAAAACTGCCTTCTTCACTTGAGGTCCTTGGTGATACAGCATTTACAACAAAACCCTTGGCTTCAGAAATGCAAACTCTCATCCAGATCAACCACACTGACAAACAAACAAGGTTATACCTGTTGGTATTCACTTAGTAATTCAGAAGAGGGACATCTCCCACTGTCCCAGGCTGCTCCAAGCCCCGTCCAGCCTTGCCTTGGACACTTCCAGGGATTCAGGGGCAGCCACAGCTGCTCTGGGCACCCTGTGCCAGGGCCTGCCCACCCTCCTTCCCTCTATCTTATCTAAATCTGCCCTCCTTCATTTTAAGGCCAATAAGGTTAGTGCTGACGGGTTACGTGTATTTCTTGTCATTCTTCCAGGGGCAATGCTAGAAGACCCAGCTTTCAGTGCCACAAAGTCCTCAGTTTCAATACTAATCTATTTATGAGGATTCCCTGCTTGTATCCAGACCACTTCCCTTTAGGCCATATCCTCACTGGTCTTCATCCCTTCCTTGGCCACCTCTTCATGGAGATAGAAATGTTTTACTGACTCGTAGTATGGACCTTAAATCAAAATTAACCTCTGATCTTCACAAAAACAACCAAACAAACAAAAATGCCAAACTAAGCAATTAAAAAAACCCAAGCCAAACCAAAACAGACTGTGAATAACTTTGCAGCAATCTACCAGAACTTAATTTTACTACTTGCAAAAAACTCAATACTTTAAAAAAACCCCTATGGATATGATAGTAAAAGATCCATTATATGAAATGATGATTCATAAAATGGATGCCTAGAAAATGTGTAGACAGATGTTTGACATAATGTCTTCCTCAATAAAACAGAGTTTTAGTTCAAAGACATCTTGTTTATTTCTAGACTTTGAATACTTTTAGCTCTAAGTCTTTGTTGGGAAAGGCATTGTCTTGAGGCTGCCATCTAAATATTTACAATTTATGGGTTTTTAATGTGTCTCAAAAACTTATCTGTTGGTATTAGGCTTGAAATGGAAATGGGGGTTGTAATACACATATAATTCAAAGTTGTCTTTCTTCTTTTTGTTTTTAACTAATGAAGACTCTGAAATAAAGCCAAAAAATGGGCAAAAAGTGCAAAACTTTCAACACTTTAGCTAATAAGATAATGGCATTGTAGTGGCCTGACTTGCTGAGTTCACAAGATTACACATTTCACAGAAACTATAGCCTCTTAAAANCATATTCAAAAGAAAGAAGCACCAACAGCAAGAGAGTTGAAAAAAAAAAAAAAAAAAAAAAAGACAGAAGGAGAAAAAAGCTTTATTTCTTAGGAAATAATTTAAAAGACAGCACATATTGTCTCTTCCCAGCGAACATTTTTCCATACCTAAAAAATTACAGCTACATGCAACCATTTCAGACGTTTTATTTCTCCTGTTAGCATGGGGTATTCTTGAATGCAAAATCCATTTTCTGTTTTCCAAAGGCAGAAAGAATTTACTTCGGTTTGTGGCAGGAAATCTGGAGCTGAAGTTGTCTTACAGCAAGCTGTTTTACCAGGGTCTGTGGATCCTTAGGGAACACTGGCTTCTCTGTACTTACCTGGAACTGAAAATTAAGCACGTTAAGGAATCGCTTTGCATCACGGGTGTTTGACACCTCAGCACACAGCAGGAAAGCATGGAAATGCTGGAGATTGCACTGAGACAGCTGTGGCAAAGCCATCTAAGAAAAGACCAATGGACAGATATTTAAATAAACACAGGTCCTGTGATTTCCATGGGCCAAGGTTCATAAACCAAGTGAAAACTGACTTATTGCCTTAGAGAAAAAAAAAAAAAAAGAAAAAAAAATAAAAAAAAATCAATAAAAAAAAAATTCTGCAGTCGGTAGTACTGTACAAAACCTCTGAGGAGATCATTCAGGGTAATAAAATACTGATAATCACTTCTGGGACCACAGAAGAAGGTTGATCACCTCCATTATTTATGAACATGCGTATTGAAAGACAATATTTTGTGTTCTCAAGGTACAGGTTTAGTAATGTTTGTGGCACTTAATTGAGTCTGTGCTGATGATACAGTTGATTTATAACACTTTATCAGAGTCAATTAATTATTTATTTGGATAGATCTATGAGGTGAAGAGCAATATCAACACATCTTATAAACATTTATGTAATTAATACATGTAAATATTGACAGGAATAAGAGAAGTTGAAGAGGAAAAAGAAAAACGAAGCAAAAATTCCTTTATACTCTATTATTTTTACCATCCATTTCAGTCATTTTAGTGCAATCTTTTGTAGCTGAAGAAAAATCTTCTTTTCAAAATTTAGAGGTTTTCTTTGAAAGAAGGAAAAAAAGCCATTTTCACTCATCTGGAGAAATGCCTCTTGTTTTACACAGGGAACTGAAAATTTAATTTCTCTAAAGGCAAGTCTACTTTTGTGAGGGATGTCAAAGCAATTTCTCAGGCCAAAGAGTCTTGAATTCAGTATTTCTGATTTGGAAAGAATAATTAAAAAAAAAAAAAAAAAATGTTCCAGCAGTTCAACAAATCACAAAATCATGTCCTTAAATGAAATTTCCACTGAACCTGCTGGTCAGTCATGGACCTGGAATCACTTGAACAAACCCACTTCAGAAGAAAATCCAGTCCCTTCTGATGTTAAATTGCACTTTAAGGTATGGTAGAAAGCTTTGTCTAGTCTATTTAAGCTTTAGCTTTAAATGTGCCTAACAACCACAATCATGAGCCACTCCAAAATTTATTTGTGACTTATTTTTTCTTGAGCAAAATCAAGGAAATACTGTTACAAACTGGAATAAGAACTTAGTCTGATGATTCATTTACAGGATGAGAGGTCTGGATGACAGAAAAAACTCTAGTCCTTTTGGTTGAAATAGAAAGGTGTTCATCAGCTACATTAATTGCTACTTAATCACAATTGGAAAGCCTGCAATCGAAATATATGACATTGTATCCAACACTGAATTACCATATCCACATGAATTTCATCAATTTCATTGTATCCTTGAATTTCATTCACCCTGTTTCACTTCAGTCATTTGTACTGAGTAAGGAAAGCTTTGGGTCATGACAGGCAAAGAAAGGGAAGTGTAATAATTTAAACCTGGTGCCCATCAAAGCTGCTCTATCACTCCTCAGATGGACAGGGGGGAGAAAGTACAGCAAGAGGCTCGAGGGTCGAGATAAAGGCAGGGAGAGGTCATTCAGCAGTTGCTGTCATNTCATGTTCAGTCAATCCCACCTTGTCTCTGCTGCTCTCTCCTCTTCAGGGGTTGGACCCCTCACCCTCTGCCCCTGCCCCACTCGGGTCCCTCCCTTGGCAGAAGTCCTCCGTGAACTTCTCCAGTGTGAACCTTGTCCAGGAGCTGCAGTTCTCCTGATACATCCTGCTCCAGCCTGGGTCCTCCTCAGAGTCACTCCCACGGGAACTGGTTTCTCCAGCATGGGTCACTTCAATGTGGTCAGTCCTTCAGGAGCCCTCTGGTCATACCTGGGTAGCTTCTACAGGGCCAGCCCTTCAGGAACAGGCTGCTCCAGCATGGGTCTGTCCCACCAAGTCATAAGTGCTGAGATCAACCCTACCCTGTCATGGGTTTCTCTTCCCACAGGTCCTGCCAGGACCTTGCTCCACCTTGGGCTTCCTGTGTCACTGGACATGAGGAGGGTCCCAGGAGCTCCTCTCGGCTGCCCTGCCACCATTAAATCCTTGGCAGCCAAACCCAGTACGGGGTGATCGATCATAGACGTGTGGGAACTCTCCCTGCTCCTTGGGGATAGGGCCTCAGAAGAAAGAAGAGTTCATTATTGAAGACTTATAGGCACAACCATAGTGAAAATACGTGAAAATAATCATAGCAGCAGCTGAGAGTGTGGGAATTAAAATATACCCCAAAACAGCATGAAAACCGGGGAGCTCTACCCAAATACTATTGACAATTCCATGATTGCAGGACACCGAAGGAAACATCCGCTTTCCACCACAGGGTCATTTTACTCTCCATGATGAAAAAGACACTATAGTTTGTGGAAAAAAATAATATTTTTAGGTGTTATTAATCTTATCCCTCTTCCATCCATAATAAATGATTGCTTATTTTGCATATTAATTCACACCCTTATAAGTATGCAGGATAAAAATATTGTATTTCCTGCTTTTTTTCTTTTTTTTTTTTTCCCTGAAAGAGTTATCCAAAGGAGAATATAGAAAAGAAAGCTGAAGCTTGTTTTATTTTCCTTTTCTATTTTCTATGTTCTATACTTCATAGGAATGGGAATACTGATATTTTCTTTGGAATCACATAGCTATGAAAGTATTCACAAGGTAGGGAACCTATTCAAACCTCTCTTCTATCTCTTTTAGAGGTGGAAAGGGGAAGAATAAGAGTATTTATTTTCAAATCAGCTACAACAGCTATAAAATGAAATATCTGGGAAATGTCTCACATTAGTCACTGTATACAACTTGTAAGAATCACTCTTTTTGTTAAACACATAATTGCAGAGTTCTCAGAGATGAGATCTACCAAAAAAAAAATGTTACTAATTACAGACATTCATGTAGACTGTTCAATAAATTCTGTGATTTTGCCAGTGTTTTTTGAAGGCAATTATTTCAGGCTTTGCAGTCTTTCATTGCAGTAATAAACAGGGCAGGAAAAAGACTCATGAAATAAATATATAAACAATCATAATTAGAAAAATGCGCCCACCAAGCAGAGTTGGCAAGGCAGTCCCACGTGGGGTTGCCTTCTTAATGGGAAGGCAACCAAGGATTCTCCTCATCATTTCAGGGGTAGACAGGCCAGTGACCACTTCTCCACCTCTGATTGTGGTTTGAAGGACCTATTTTGGAATAGAGGCAAGTGTCCTGGGCTCCAAATTTCTTTAGGAGAAAACAATTCCAGTCTACTTCCTAATCACTTTTGAAGAGTCCTGAGTTATGTAGATGCCAAGGACATCACCTGCCTGTCGTGACTTGTCAAATGTCATGGAGAGTGGCTTGGCAACTGCATCATACCTTCAGGAGCCTAAGATGCACCTTGTCAGGAGCCACAGGTCTGTGTACGTTCATGTTCATCTCAAACCAGACTTCCTCCTGTGACGAGAGCAACTTCACTGCTCCAGTCTCTGTCTTGATTTTCAGGGACTTGGGCAATGTGAGAAGATGGATTACTTTTGAAAACGGAGCGAAAAAGATTTTCTGAGCCCTTTGATGTTCTGCATGTTGGCTGTCACCAGCTCTCTTGTCTTGTTTACCAAGGGGGGCACCTTTTCTTTAATGCGCTTTTTCTGGCCGATGTACTTGTGAAAAAATCTCATAATTCTTCAAATTCCTCGCCAAATTCTGTTCCAGCTGTGCTTTGCCTTTCCTAACCCCACCTCTCCACATCCAGGTAGTGCCCCTGTATTCTTCCCAGCGCATTCAACCCTGGTCCCTTTACCTGGGTATTTCCTTCTCATACTTTAGTTTGACCAAGAGGTCCTTCCTGGACAGTGCTGGTCTCTGCCTCTGTTGCCCAGTCTTTTACATGTCAGAGTTGAGAACTGTTACACTTAAGAAAAAAATGTCCTTAAAAAGCTGCTGGTTTGGTTTTCCTCCTTTTTTCACCGAGGGCAGTGAATTCCCAAGGAATGCCATCTGCTAGTTACTCAGGAAGCAACAAGTTTGTTCTCCCAAAATTCAGAATCCTGGCTCTACTCTACACCTGACCCATAGCCTTCGTTATTGTGTGTTACACCAGGCCACAGCCACTGTAGCAAAGACTGCCACCAACACTGACACCCCTAATTAACTCCTCCATCTTGGAGCAGGCCCAGCAGTGCTTGTCAGGTGAATCCCATCACTGCCAGCAACTTCTCAAAGGTTTATCCACGATCGTAGGAGGAAAAACCTTGAATGTGTTGCTGGCCACACTGGCCACACATTTACCTGTTCCTCCCTAAACCCCTGACTGTTGCAGAAAGGATAGAGGACACCACCATCAGTGCTCCACATCCTTGTAACATTTTATTCAAAGGGACAGGTAGCCTGTTCTGGTGGTTCTAAATTGCCCTGTTGCCACATTGTTGGGTCCTGTGTGGAATTTCAGGAGCAGTTCTGCAGGAAGCATCAAACCCCCGGCAAGCATAAAATTACTCTAGAGAAAATTGCCTGGATGGCAAATGAGTGTTTTGGTGCTTCCAGGTAAGAAATGTCCAAAACCTGATAGTTTATATGTTTTTCTGCTGTTGGGTGGTTGCAGCAGCTTTGCATGGTTGGCTTCTCCTGGATCCTGTCCATCACTCATGTGCTTTTCATTAACTACCCCCAGAGCACAGAATCTGATACTCAGGAGCACTTCAGGGGACAGGGTAAAGTTTTCCTTCCTCCCAAGCATAAATGCAACATGGTTTAAGACTCCTCAGCCTCTTCCCACACAACAAAATACACATTTATAACCAAATTACCTAAATAATGACATGGAATAGGTTAGTATGAAATGGGATCACCATAGTATGTCCCAGTCATGTCTAACTTATAGGGACAAGTGCAGAAAAGCTCTTTCTTTTTGATTTTGTTTCGCTTTCCATATGTAAATATGCCTTTCTTTGATAACAGACTTTGACAGTTCCTGTGTTATCTTTATATATTATCCCAATTTTTTCCCTGTGTGCTTTCAAAAAGTAAACTGCATTCGACGAAAGCCTGTGACAGGGAAATACTGACACATATATAGTAAAAGTTTTCTTATAAAATCATACAATATTATTTTACTTTGCGCAATATGGCAATCCAGCATGATTTCAAGTATATGCTAACCTAATGAACTTATAAAGAGGAGGTACACTCTGTTCCTCTTGGCTCTCTACCCAGGATTATCATTGAAACTCAGGGAAGCAGGGAAGGCAGCTGGCTCTTTGTCTGAGGTGACTCAGCTTTCCTTATGCTCCTATGGCTCCAGTGAAAAGAATTTTCCAGCCACTCCCCTTAAGTACTGTCCCAAGAATGCCTCCAAAGGGCTTCTTCCCTCCCCTAAAATCAATATCCCTCAGTACATTCTGGGGTTTGATCTCCGATTTGCCATGAGGTGCTTGCAATTCTGAGATTTACCTTCCCTCCATGGTTTTACAGCTGAAGTCTAAGTGCTTTCAGTTGCACCCTGTGCATCAATTTATTGGTGTCTCATCATCCTTGCTGGATTCATTTGTTTAATTTGCTTTTATTTAATTTGTCACGTTTCAATTCGGCCCAGACGTGACACCAAGGTTCAGTCCAAACTGGCCAATAAAGCAGTAGGACCACATCTAGCAGTCCAAATTCCTTTTCCTGTCTCCGTATAGTCACTTTTTCTTTTAAAGATGTGAAAAAGGCTGCCTTTTCTTCCGTGTGCAAGATATTACTGCCTAAACCTGTTTTGTTGTTTTTTGTTTGTTTTTTGTTTTTTTTTTTTCCTGCAGCTCCTCTACTCGTGTTGTGCTGACCATCCTTTATTTCTGCAGTTTCTAAGTATAATTCCTCTCAGGGGAAATTATAACTTTAAATGCTTATTTGGTATATATGCCAAGGGGTAGACATGTAATTATATACATGTATATGGCAAAATTAAAAATGCTAATCTCTTCTATTTAAGATTTTAACACTTGGGAAAATTTTAGAAGCTTAAAGGCGTAATATTCTATAATTTTTCCTAAAACGTTTTAATACAGTGATATGCATGTGAGCTACTGAACTCAACCTCTGTCTCTGGGTACAACTATATATGCATCATTCCTGTTTTAGAGCAAGTGCTGCCTTCACATCAGCAGACTTCTTTCCTCACCTGTCCACAGAGCAGACTGCTGACAAGTTGTCCTGGTAACACCTTAAAAGCAGAAGGAATAAAACATATACAAACATGGCATGTTAATATATATTTTATTTTAGATAACAATGCTTAAAAAAAGATTGTATATACTGTTCCAGGACATGAATTCACTCTGTGTGAAACTGTGATATTGCCAACTACTTTCACACACCTGTGCAAAAGCAACAGGTATAAACGGAAATAAAGAACACGAGTGTTAGATTCAAGGTGCTAATAAGATACAGACCTGTATTTTTAGACACAAGCTGCTTCAAGAAATTTTTTTTTTCTTGCTCTGAGAGTGAATCAATCTTTCCAAGGAGACAAAGTGACTGCAAAGCGACCTGGAAGGTTGAGATGGGAGATCTGTACACAGCACAAACTCTGTCTTCCAGTTTACCATCTTGTCAGTCTGGGATGATAACACAGGCATATGTAGAAGGTCCAAACCCCTTCATAAATAGTAAATGAGAAATATTTACTTACCTGCAGTTGGGATGCTGCCATAAATATTAGTAGTTATTGTCTGTTTTCTTGATACGCATTTATTATTTAAGATCCGCATAAACTGTTCTGCACTGAATGTCTGATGCAAGCTTCTCGGAACAGCTTTTTTTATTTGTGAGTATATAAAATATAACTTCTTTTAGCAGTTTAATATATTTCACAGTTTAATTTTACTCCAGATGAGTCATGGTGCTTTCACAAACTTAAAGTGCAAATTGCCCCTCCAAATTTCCTGTGTAATTTTTGCTTATGAGTACTTCTGTTTGCCTCAATATTGGGTTAAGAAATGCATTAATTAAAGACAGAAATGCAACAAATATTTTCACAATAATCCTTTAATTAAGATTGGGAGATAAAGGTTGTAGCAGTAAATGACACAGGCAGAGAGTGTAGACCAGAACTGTTTCCAATGTTTTTAATGAATTCTGA